>JANHGN010021777.1:57717-68135 GCA_024605025.1 Megaceryle maxima | reverse complement strand
GGTAAATGACATCGGTTGCTCTTCCCCTGTCTCTTGATGTTGTGACCTTCTCATAGAATGCCACCAGATTAGTCAGGCATGATTTGCTCTTGATGAAGCCATGTTGGTTGTAGCCAGTCACTTCATTGTTATTCATCTGCCTCAGTAGTGCCTCCAGGAGGATCCACTCCATGATCTTACCAGGCACAGAAGTGCACAGACTGACTGGCCTATAGTTCCCAGGCTCATCTGCCTTTCACTTTTTTGAATATGGGCGTAATATTTCCCCTATTCCAGTCAATGGGGACTTCACCGGACTACCATGACTTTTGGAATATAATAGAGAGTGGTTTAGCAGCCTCATTCGCCAGTTCCCTCAGCACCCGTGGGTGTATCCTGTCAAGTACCATGGACTTGTGCACTTTCAGGTTCATCAGATGGTCACAAACCTGATCTTCACCTGCTAATGGGCAGTTCTTTCATGAAGCGTCTACCGTTATTTTCTGTGTCTCTGGGGGTGTGGCTGGAACCTTTGCCAGTGAAGACTGAGGAAAAGAAGTCATTGAGAACATCAGCCTTCTCAGTATCACTTGCCACCAGCTCTCCCGTAACTTTTCTGAGGGGGCCCACACCTTCCTTAGTCTTTTTCTTGACATTAATATACCTATAGAAATTCTTTACATTTCCCTTGATCTCCCTGGCTAGACTTAATTCTAACTGAGCTTTAGATTTTCTAACCAGGTCTCCTACTGCTCAGGCAGCTCCTTGTATACTCCCCATTCTAGCTATCCTTCTTTCCACTCCTTGTAGAGTTTCTTTTTGTGTGACAGGATGCCCAAGAGTTCCTTTTCATCCAGACAGGTCTCCTAGCATTCTTTCCTGACTTTCTCTTTGTTGGTATACTTTACTTCTGGACACAGAGAAGGTGATCCTTGAATACTGACCAGCTGAGAGTTCTGGAGTGGAATATTAGCAAATTACAGTGTGCATACAAGGCGTAACAATGAAAAGGGCTGGTGTGAGGAAAAGTAGCACATTGTAATGAGCTCTAAGCATAAAAAAAATATACTATTGCCATAAGAAGAAATGGAATATATGGCTGATTCAAGAAGATATGACCAATTAGTAAGTTTTTATAACAACAGAGTTCACAGAAATGGGAAATCTAGCAAGGCTCTTGGGCCTGCTTTCAGAAAGAATGTAATTCTACAAGGAATAAAATACCATATTGTAATTTCCCTTCTAATATGGCTCAGAAAATATCATTAATCTCCAGCTGGTGAGGAACATGTGTATATATATATATGTGCATATATAAAAATGCTATACACAGTGTAGTCATAATAATAAAGATATTAATATTAATTCTAACCAACCACATAGGACACCAATAACCAAATAGCATTTTGACACCTTCAGCTACTGAAATAGACCAGTGCAGAAATGTATAATTTCACTTAAATAAGGTGATAATGAAGTTTCTTGTCCTGAATGGGAAATGAGCAGTGAGCTACTTCAGACAGCAGGCATGAGTGCTTCTTCCATGGAAAATGGGCTCTGTGACACAATGGTAAAACACTTCAGGGGTCGCATAAAGGGGCAGTGTTAATTAGTAGACAATTTCAAATTATTAACCCTATAACGGAGTCATAAAAACTGCTGTAAAGAAGCCATAGGAAAAATATAAGGAAAATGTTTAACTTAACATGCTTCATTCTCTGTTTACTGGAAAACACCATGTTTTGAGGAACAAAATTAAAGCTCTGAGTAGCATGAGCCTAACTTGTACGGTTTGTTAATTTGTATAACTAATACAAAGAATTACCCCACCCCATTCTTGGTTTTGTTATTATTATTATTTATAATTTGTCACGTGTCTTTGCACTGCAATAAGAACAGCTGTAGAGAGTTGAAGAGTTATAAGCAAACCTGGTGACATGTAGTATATCTGGTTGCTGCAGAAAATCTCTATTTTTTAATAATTGGAGCATGTCATGTTTTTTTCTACTTGGACATTTGAAATAAATAGTATGTTTAATAAATTTTATAACATTTAGAACTATGGATGAATTCTTTTCTGCACGTGCTGAAAATGTCATTACCCAAAAAAGGCTTTAGTCCACTTCATATGTAAAGTGAATTTGTAATTCTGTTTCAGAATCCAGTCCTAGGCTACTGCTATCATAAAGATATGAGGTATTATAAATATCCATAGATAAGCCTCAATTCTCTTTAAAAACTTTAGCAGCATACTGCTGATTTTAAGTTAGAATCTGCTTTCAGTCAGAAAACTGGTTGATTTAGAGCTTTCTATTCTATGACTAGCAAGGAATAACTGCTCAAGGAGGAAATCTAGAAGAGATTATGACTTTTTCATATATTTAGAGAATAAGAAGCAAAGAAATCTAGTCAAGACAAAAAATAGCTTTTCCTTCATTTCCAAGTACAGGACTCTCATTCAATTCAGCTGGAGCTTGGTGTCTGTATCTACTTCCTGATGAATTAGAGGGTTGAAGCAGAACACATTTCATGGCTTTTGCAACTCATTGAACAAACATTTCTTCTGTACTTAGTCAGTCTGTAATTAGTAAGACTCCCTGGAAAACAGTCCTTAGTGACAAGGGAGTGGAGCAGAGCTGGCAGATCTTTAAGGATGTCTTTCATAGAGTGCAAGAACTTTTGGTTCCCAGCTGCAGGAAATTGGGTAGGGAAGGAAAGGGACCAGCATTGCTGAGTCAAGACCTGCTGGTCAAACTAAAAGACTAAATGAGACTGCACACTCAGTGGAAGCAGGGACAGATATCCTGGAGAGAATACAGAGACATTGCCTGGTTGTGTAGGGATGAGGTGAGAAAGGCCAAGCCATTGCTGGAGCTGAACTTAGCAAGAGATGCAAAGAAAACCAAGCTCTTCTATAAGTAAATAAACCAGAAGAGGAAGGTCAAAGGAGGCATACTCTCATACCCTCTCTGAAGAACAGCAGTGGTGAGTTAGTACCAACAGACGAGGAGAAGGCTGAGGTCCTGAAAAATTTTTTTGTCTCAATTTTCAATGGCAACTTCTCTCCTCACAGCCCTCAAGTGGATGGCCCACAAGACAGGGACCAGCGAGACAAAGTCCCTCCCACAGTCAGTGAGGACAAGGTTCATGAATACTTGAGGGACTTTAACATACACAAGCCTGTGGGACCTGATGAGGTGCATCCCAGAGTGCTGAAGGAATTGGCTGATGCTGTTGTAAAGTCACTGTCTATAATATTCAAAAAGTCCTGGCAGACGGTGAGATCCCTAGCGACTGGAAGAAAGGGAACATCACACCCATTTTAAAAAAGGAGGACCCCAGGAACTACTGACCTATCAGCCTCACTTCTGTGCCTGGGAAGATTATGGGACAGATCCTCCTAGAAGATATGCTAAGGGACATGGAGGACAGGGAGGTGATTCAAGAGAGTGAGCACAGCTTTACCAGGTGCAAGTCCTGGCCAATCTGATGGCTTTCTACAATGAAGTACCTGTATCAGTGAACAAGGGAAGAGCTGCAGACGTCATCTATCTTGACTACACCAAGGCCTTTGACACTGTCTCCCCCAACATCCACCTTTCTAAGTTGGAGAATTATGGCTTCGATGGGTGAACTGTTCAGTGGATAACAAATTGGCTAGATGGTGGCACTCAGAGAGTAGTGGTCAATGACACAGTGTCTAGATGGGAAAACATGACAAGTGGCGTCCCTCAGGGTCTATACTGGGACCAGTGTTGTTTAATATCTTAATTAATAACATAGACAGTGGCACTGAGTGCACCCTCAGCAAGTTTGCTGACAATACTGACTATACCACCACCTCCCTGGGCAACCTATTCCAGTGTTCCACCACCCTCATTGTAAAGAACTTTTTCCTGATGTTCAATTTAAATCTACCCTTCTCTACTTTAAAACCATTGAACCTCATACTATTGCTATATGCCCTTGTAAACAATCCCTCTCCAGCTTTCTTGTAGGCCCCCTTCAGGTACTGGAAGGCCACTACAAAGTCTCCCCAAAGCCGCCTTGTCTCCAGGCTGAACAATCCAACTGTCTCAGCTTGCCCTCGTAGAAGAGGTGTTCCAGCCCTCAGATCTTTTTTTGTTGCCCTCCTCTGGATCCATTCCAATGAGTCCATGTTTTTCCTGTGTTGAGGGCTCCAGAGCTGGTTGCAGTACTCCAGATGAGGCTTACCAGAGCAGAGTGGCAGAATCACCTCTTGTGATCTGCTAGCCATACTTCTTTTGATGCAGCCCAGGATGCAATTGGCCTTCTCAGCTGCAAGTACACATTGCTGGCTCATATCCAGCCTGTATTGCTAATGAGGATTGTTCTGACCCAGGTGCAGGACCTTGCACTTGGTCTTTTACCTCATAAGGTTCACCTGGGCGCATCTCCAGTCTGTCCAGGTCGTGTTGATAACACCTGAATCTGTTTGAGCTGTAGTTCCAGGCCACGCTTCTGACATGGCACAATCATGATTGACTTTTTTTGAAATGTTATTTTTTTAAAAATATTTTATATTTTTTTTGCCTTCTCTTCTTCAACAGCATTATTGAATTGACTTAGTTTCCTTATAATTGTTTTTAAATTGTACTAGCTGTAAGGCTCTCCTTAGTATTTATTTGAGCTCGTGGAACAATTTATCACATTTAACAAAGCATGAAGTGATCTTAAAGAGAGCAAATTCCTCTATGGCTAGAAAAAAAAAGACACAAATGAGTACTGCTGCCAAGTAAGCATTGCTGCTTTCACTTAGCAAAATACTGAACATCAGAATCCATAGGACAGAGAGTCACAGGAGATCAGGCTTCTCAGCTTTTTATTAATCTTTGGCTTTTAATCACATCAAATTAATGTACCCGCTTGTGCTACAAATTCTTCTCCTTGAATATGTGAGTTTCAAAGAAATACTCATTTTTCCAATTTGAAAATGTAACTAAAAGTAACATCTTGCTGAAATTGCTATCTTAGTGATAGTATAATTTGAGATTAAATAAGGTTTTTGAATTATTAACTATATCCTTAAGTGTCTGCAGAAACTGAAAGCAGCAACACACCTTCTCCTTTGATAAACATTTTAAGGAATTAAGTAACATGAGTGGAGTGAACTCATGCTAGAACTGTAGAGTCAGATCTACGCTAGATGGCACTTGAGGCCCCGTTTATTCAGAACATGTTGAACTGCAGTAGCTGGATTTTTGGTTCTTAACATTTTTTGTGTCTGTTTGACAAGAGTCATTAGTAACTCTAAAATGAGATTTAACAATTCTCACACAAGTAGTAACATAGCAGGGAATAAATATTTCATATTGTAACATGTATTAACATTTCAGCATCCCACATATGCCTCTGAAGTTTTACTATGGCATCTTTATAGAAGTCCTTTGGTGTATTCTAGAAACACTATTGCATAAATAGCATTCATGATTGCCCTCAGGCAATTTTGACACACTTTCCAGTTACCTCTTGTATCACCTCTTGTTACCTGGAAGTGCTTTAAACAAATGGCCTTGGAGTGTGTGCACAGAGCTCAGCTGGGACAGTGATATTGTTGATCAGAATGAAAGCTTGGCTTGCACTAATGTCATCTCAGAAATATACCTGTACACAAAAAAAGGTGCTTTGCTGGCATCTGAAAGTATCAGAATTTAGAATGTTCTCACTGTTTTTACTTTTTTTTTTTTCCCCCTAATATTTCTATTACCATATTTTCTGTTGTGGCACTGCCCAAAGTGTGGCAACAGCTTATGATGGAGTGAAAGGACAGGGTGTTGTCTCCAGATTTCCTCTTCAGCACCAATCAACTTGTCCTTTGGATGCACACACACACACAAAGTTCTCCAATATTCTAACACATTTGCTATAAGATATAGTAAAAGGTAATGCTGTACGTACTATTGCTGAGTCTGCAGAGGCAAAATTTTATGAAGTGTAAATTAGAAAACAGTACTTTTTGTCCAGTGAAGGTAAGGTGTTGTGGATAACCTTTAGAATGCTCATGTCACATTGGGGGGATAGTGGTGGAGCAAAGTCTTTTTTCTTTACTGAAAGTTGTGACTGTGCATTTTTAAAGATGTTTGTTATCTCTTCCATTTTTTTATCAAATGTGTGATGTTGGTAACATCCAATAACAGGATAGAGCTTATGAATGTGTCCATGTTGTACTCTTTTAGTGACCAGTAATTGACAGCTAGTGAGCTGTGCCTGTACCGTTGGGTCTCTGGCATTATCATGTGCCCATACTCTGGAGGGTCCTGCTGTACTCTCTACTTCTGCTCTGCAGGATACGTGACACAAGGGTTTATTGCATGCACATCCAAATTAAGACAGACCTGCCCCCTGCTTTTCTTCATCATAAACCTGCTGTGGGTCTCCTTGTGCTGCAATCATCCACATGTTTTACAGTAGAACTGATTCATTTTCGGGAGAAAGTGGCTCTTAGAAGTGCTGACCACAGTCCCACAAGAAGTTAATGACAGTGTTAAGCAATTCCAACATATCACATCACACATATGATGAGCCGTAGTGCAAAAGCAGTTATGCTTAGTAAGAGGAATAAGCACCCTTCAAGGTGAAGAACTGCAGTTTGTAGATGATTCTTAAAGCAAAATCTATAATGGTGAGTTAGATCAAGCTTTCCATGGAACATTAAATCTCCTTTATTAATAAAGAAATCAATTATCACACTCCAGCAATTTACCATTAACATTTGTTCTGCATCACTTAAAATGTTGAACAGTCATAATTGTAAGCAAAGAATAGAAACAAAGAAAAGCTGTCTTCTAATTCCCCAGATAGTGTTTTAATTAAATTTCCCACAAAAGGAGAGCATTTACATTACAAAACAAAGTAATATAAATGTCAGTGTCCTTAGCTGTTGCCTTAGCTATTAGCATTTTTAGTAGTTATTGTTGACATAACTTCAATTTGTCAGCCACATGTTTAAAAAATGCACCTTTTATCCTAGTCTAGACAAGAATTTAGTCAGTATAATAGTCTCCCAAGATGTGCCCCATAGCCTTTGCCAGGGTGGAAGCAATCTGCATGCTGTGCTTTAATCTACAGAGCATACTTCAGCTGGTTAGTATTCCTGAAGATGAGCATGTTAATAGAGTCTTCTTCAGAAACAATACACATCTCACTGAGACATCACAGCATGCTTTCAAACTGGGAGAGGGACAGGGTTCTTATGAGGCAATGAGAAAAAAAGGGCAAAGTGTACCTATGTGCCAGTGCACTTCCTAAATCAAAGAGCCACAGACAGGAATGAACAGTTAAAAGTTAATACATGAGAAGTTTTAGCTTTATCCATCAATGTTGGAAAGGAATAGCATATTTTAATGCCCATTAATTAATAGCAGAGAAATGTAAGATCCCTTTAGATTTTTATGGTGGACTAAACAAGCTCAAGGTTTTGCTAGTAAGAAAACTTGCTAATGTTCAGTCTAAGTCTGCAGTGATAGTTTCACACCATTACTCTTTCAAATACTGCCTTATACTTGCTTGACAATTCATCCTTCTTGGTATTCACATCTTCTTTTTGTTAAACGCTTCTGAAAGCTTATGCAATGCTGAATTTTCTATGCATGGTTTGATTGGAACAAGGTCACACAAAGCTGTCACTTTCTTAAGAATTTTACTGAAATGAAGTTTGCATCAATGACATTTTCTTGTTTTGTCTTAAATAAATAATGACAGGACTCTCTATAGATGGCCTGCTGTTCAGAGTTAGCAGATGCTGTGTTATACAACTTGGTTTCCCAGTGGAATCAATGGCAGGATGTTTGGGTGTAGTGTGGGTGCAGTTTGCTCATCTGGATGGATTCTGGAGCAGAGTCACAAACATGTTTCAGGACTCTTACCCTCTATTCCATAACACATTCCCAAAAAGTAAAGTGACCTCACACTGTGTGTAGATAAATTAGAATAAAGAGTAAATCTTCCTTAAACATGTCACATCTTCCCAGTTTCACTGGCACAACCAAGCCAAATAACTTCCAGTATGTCTTGCCAATAATGAACTTTTGCTTGGGATGCAGGGCGAGAAGTCTTGGAAGGTTTTACATGACAGTGTCAGTAAGAGACACTTGGTGTTAATCGGTATGTTTGGAAAATAATTTTTAATTATTTCAGTGAGAAATTATGCAAAACACATAGGAAAAGAACAACAGCACAAGATTTGACTCAGTGTTTTGGACTTTGAGCTCCAACTTCAGTGTTGTATTCAACTCAGTAAAATGTAAGGCCTTAATTGCTGCATAGGTCTCTGACCCCAAAAGGGATTTGAAACTATTTATGCCAGTAGAAGCAATCTAAGAAACAAACAAACAAACAAATAATTGATACAGAACCTGAATTAACACAAACTTGCTCTAAAGAGTCTTGCTGGTTTTTTGACAGAAGTGAAACATTACTGAGCTGCATAATAATATGGGAATTCTAAATAGCTTTACTCTTCCTGTGCCAGAGGATTTGTAATAAAGCGGTATACTCAGAATAATACAATAATTAAAGTGTTGTGGATTGTAGTCCAGGACAGCTATGGTTTTGTGGTATATTTTTGTGTTTTAATTCCACCAAATTATATGTATGATTCACTACATGTATTAAAGAAGGGTGGAGAGAGGCTGAGTAAAAACACTCAAGCTTCTTTGTCTTGCAATAGCAGCATGAGGTGCCTAAGATGGGAGCATAGCCCCTGTAATTTGCTCACACAGTAGGTACAGAGAGAGAAAGAAGCTTTTGCCAAGGGTGATTCAGAGGTTAAGTGAGCAGAGCTACAGTTTGGATGTAATGCTCTCTGTTCCATAGCAGAGGAACTGGGGCACTCTGCTCCTAATTTAAAAGGCTTGGTATGATGACTGCTTAAAACAGGAGTGTATCTAGACTTTACAAGATATGGGGTTTTTTGGTTGGTTTGTTTTTTGATAGTTTCTTAAGGCCAGCTTTCCCTTTGTATCTAGATTATGGCAAGTATCTCTCAGATTCACAACATGAACATTTGTCCATTATATACAATAGGTAAAAGCTTTCAGCACTGGAAAAAGGCTCTGGGACTGAACATATTTTCTATCCCAATCCCATTCATATTTATCTTATCCGCTATCATGACCCCTTGTTGTCATCTTCTGCTCCCATAAATTACATATAATGTGACATGCACTGTGGGATAAGGAAACACAAAGGTGACTATCACAAAATTTTTTTGGTCAGTTATTCAGTTTATGGCAACTACACTCTTCCCCAACACTGTCATATGGACCTTATGACATTTGCATATGTGTAACAGCTAGATGTGCATTTAAATATTTGTTTTTATTCTGACACTTTTGTCACCTTATTTATACTTGTTTATTATCAGACTAAAAAATAATTTCTTTTTTAACAAAGTGCAAATCAAAGCCAGTAACAGTAAAATGTTATTTGTAGAGATGTATTTATTCTGGAAATTATTGCCACTTTTCTTATTGAAGTATATTCTGAAAAGGAGTAAACTTGCTTTTCAATTGATGCCCATTTACCAATTTCTATCAACATACAATATTTCTGAATTTATGAATGGAAAGTGTTACAAAACAGGTAAAACCCTGAATCCTTTCATGATACTCTCTCAGAAAGGCGACTTTTGATATCTATGTAATGCTAAGTTGTCTGTCTTCTGCCACCAGTCTCTTAAATATTTTGGGAAAAAACATATGAGAAGCAATACATTTATAATGTCATTGTAAGTAAATCAGTAGTGGGTTTTGTGAAATATTTTGCATAAACAACATATAAACTCTCATCCGAGGGTTACTAAACTAGAGTGTCACAATCAATTTTATTACAATGGAATCAGTCTCAGGTGCAATGAGAAAGCACTGCTTGATTTTGGACACTGAAATCTGTATTTACCTTGGCCTATGGTTGAAATTAGAGCCTCTTTTCCTGACAGAGGAAGACATTAGTACTTGATAAAGCATTTTCCTCCTGAACTGCAACATAAACATGTAAAGCAAAAGCATGGTATTGGCACTAGACTGGCATACTTTAGGCACTAGACATATATATGTAGACAAAAATCAAGGATTAAAAAGATTCTGTCTTTATAGAATTGGGTCAAAATCAATCATCTAAGTTCAAAGAAAATGCAGTTGAATGGACCTCAGAAATCCCTGAAACTCCAGTCTGGAAAAAGTTTTCAACTCTAGGTTGATATTATCTCTGGAAAAGAGAAAGTTAACCTAGCAAAACAGAAAACACCAGCCCCTAGTAGTTTTTCTGTGGTGTATAGAATTCAACAGCTAATAGTTATGTCTTTTAGTTTGGGTTGCCAAGCTGCCTGACTGAGAAATAGCAGTTCCTCTATGAATTCTGGCTTTTTTTTTTTTTTTTTTTTTTTTTAAAATTTTTTTTAATATGTGTCTTTTAGGAGG
>JANHGN010021777.1:39162-51611 GCA_024605025.1 Megaceryle maxima | reverse complement strand
AACCTCTCTGGGGAGCCTGTTCCAGTGCTCTGTGACCCTTACAGTAAAGAAGTTCCTCCTCATGTTAAGGTGGAACTTCCTGTGTTCTAGCTTACATCCATTTCCCCTTGTCCTACCACAGGGCATGAGTAAGAAGAGGCTCCTCCTGACACTCAGCCCTCCTATGTTTATAAACATTTATTAAAACCCCTCTCAGTCTTCTCTTCTTCAGACTAAAGAGCTCCAGGTTTCTCAGCCTTTCCTCAAAAGACACGCATTCCAATCCCTTAGTCATCCTTGTAGCCCTCCATTGGACTCTCTCGAGTAGATCCTTGTCCCTCTTGAGCTGGGGAGCCCAGAACTGGATGCAATATTCCAGGTGAGGTCTCACCAAGGCAGAGCAGAGGGGGAGCAAAACCTCCCTCCATCTGCTGGACACACTCCTCCTAATGCACCCCTGGATACCATTTGCTTTCCTAGCCACAAGGGCACATTGCTGTCCCATGGATAATTTGTTGTCCACCAGAACTCCCAGGTCCTTCATGGGGCTGCTCTCCAGCATTTCACCTCCCTACCTGTACTGGTGTAATTTATTATTCCTTCCCAGGCGCAGAACTCTGAACTTATCCCTATTAAACCTCATTAAGTTCTTCTTTGCCCAGCTTTCCAGTCTATCTGAGTCTCACTGAATGGCCACACAGCCTTCAGGTATATCAGCCAAACCTCCCTGCTTTGTGTTGTCAGCAAACTTGCTGAGAAGACACTCTGTCCCATCATCAATGTCATTGATAAAGATGTTGAACAGGACTGGACCCAGCACTGATCCCTGCAGGACTCCATAGTTACAGCTCTCCAGCTGGACTTGGCACCGTTGACCACCACTCTTTGGACTATATTGTCCAACCAGTTACTACTCCATTTTACTATCTGTTTTTCTAACCCACACTTTCTGAGCTCCTTCACAAGGATGTTATGGGAGACTGTGTCAAAAGACTTGCTAAGGTAAAGAGAGACTATATCCACTGGTCTCCCTGCATCTATTCATCCAGTTACAATATCATAGAAGGCTATCAGATTAGTCAAGCATGACTTCCCCTTGGTAAATCCATGCTGACTACTTCTGATAACCTTTTCCACGTGCCTAGAGATGACCTTCAGAATGAGCTGCTCCATCGTTTGTCCAGAGATGGAGGTGAGGCTGACTGGTCTATAGTTTCCTGGAACCTCTTTCTTGCCCTTTTTGAAGACTGCAGTGACATTGGCTTTCCTCCAGTCCTCCGGCACCTCTCGTTTGCCACGATTTTGCAAAAATGATGGAGAGTGGTAGGGCAACAACATCAGCCAGTTCACTCATCACTCTTGGGTGCATCTCATCAGGGCCCATGGACTTAGGAATATTCATTTTGTGTACTTTGCCCTTAATCCAGTCTTCACTGACCAGTAGAGAGTCATTCCTCCACCAGACTCTCTCCCCTTCATCCAGGAATTGGAGTTCACAGGGGCTAGCCTTAGGAGTAAAGACTGAAGCAAAGAAGGTGTTCAGCAACTCTGCCTTCTCTGCATCCTCAGTTATCAGGGCTGCTGCCTCGTTCAGCAGTGGCCCCACACTCTTACCCTCTTACCACTGATATATTTGAAGAAGACCTTATTCTCTTTTACATTCTTTGCCAGTTTAAGTTCTAAGAGGGCTTTGGCCTTCCTTGTGGTCTTCCTACATGCTCTCACAACTTCTCTATAATTCTCCCAACTGACAAGTCCCTTTTTCCATGAGCTGTACATTTATTTCTTCCTTGAAATCTCCTTCAGAAGCTTCGTGATCATTCATGCAGATCTCCTAGCACGTCTACTCAATTTTTTACTCAATGGAATGCACCTATCTTGGGCTTGGAAGAAGTGGGATTTAAAAGTTGACCAACTGTCTTGGGCTCCTTTACCGTCCAGAGTCTTAGCCCATGGGATTCCTGCAAGTAGATCTTTGAAGAGTTCAAAGTTAGCCCTGTGGAAGTCCAGGGTTGTAATCCTAATTATTGCTCTGCTTCCATCTTGTATCATACTAAACTCTACCATGTCATGATCATTGTCGCCAAGGCTGTTCCTGATCTTTATGACCCAGACCAGTCCTTCCTTATTAGTTAATACAAGGTGTACCTTGTATTAATTTATTAATACACTGTATTAATACAGTGCACCTCTCCTTGTTGGTTCTGCCACTACCTGCATCAGGAAGTTATCATCTGTACACTGAAAGAGCCTTTTGGACTGGGTATGCCTGGCTGTGTGGGCTTTCCAACAAATATTAGGGTGATTGAAGTCACCCATGACTACCAGGGAAAGTGTTCTAGAGGCTACCTCCAGTTGACTGTAGAAGGCCTCATCAACATCTTCTTCTTGGTTTGGTGGTCTGTAGTAGACACCTAGAATGGTTTCACTCCCCTTTCCATGTCCCTTAATTCTTACCCACAAGCTTTCAACCTGTTCTACCTCCCCCCCCTAGATAGAACATTTGAGTTGCTCTTGCACATACAGAGCAACACCACCGCCTTGCTTTTTTGGTCTGTCTTTCCTGAATAGTAAGTTCATAGCCATCCTTAACAACATTCCAGTCATGGGAACTGTCCCACCATGTCTCAGTGATTGCAATTATATCACAATCATGCATCCCAACATATATCTCTAACTCCTCCTGCTTATTCCCCATGCTCTGTGCATTGGCATATAATAATTTCAAAGAGGGAGATAAGTTTTTAGTTTTCATTCTTGTCGTACAACCATTCCTGGCCACCTCCGTGGCCACCAACCTGCCAGTGTGCCCTAAGTGTGCATTTTATATAATTGTGATTGTTGAAAAGATTCTTCAATCATCTAATATAGCCTTCCACTTGAAGCAGATGTGTCATGAACACTAGGTCAGCCGTGGGCTTGTTTGGGTGAGTCTTGGAAACCTGCAAGGATAGAGATGCTGCTCCTTTGAAGTCAAAGTGCTGCACCACACTCCTGGTGAAGAAGTTTTTCCTCAAATCCAGTCTGAACATCACAAACCACATTGTGTGATAGGTGCTATTTGCTGCTGCATCTGCCACCCCATCATCTTTATGATACTTTTCAAGTAGCTGTAGGTTGTTCTTAGTCCTTCTCATCACCAGATTATGAGCGCATCATCTCCTTCAACTTTGCCCCTCATGGTCTAGATTTCTTATATATTTCCTTCTACTGGACCTTCTCCAGCTTCTCCACATCCGTCCTGAATGATAGTACAATAGGATGATAACTACTTTCAGTCTGCTTGCTACATGTTTTCTAATGCAGTTCAGTAGAAGATTTACATTATGGAATGAGAACGCGCTATTTGTTGCCTTATATTCAACATTGTGTCCACAGTTGTTGTCAGCAGGTGCTCCCTCAGCCTGCACTGATGTGTGGGGTTATCTCATTTTATCTATCTGCACCTCCTTATTAAACCTTACAAGGCTCCTATTGTACCAGTCCCCATGTTAGTCCATGTCATACTGAATGGAAGTTCACCTATGTGTTGACAGCCACTTCTCCCTCATTTAGTATATCCTTTCTAAAATTTGGCCTGTGCCTTATTATCCAAAACACTGATGAAGATATCAAAGAGTACATGAGTCAGTACTATCTCTGTGGAACTCTGCTCATCACCAGCCACCAGTAACGGATTATCATTAGCTCTATAGGGATAACACTGTATTGAACATTCAGTACTCTTTGGTTCTTTTGAGCTTCAGATAGCTTATAAATGAAACTTCCTTTCAATTTCCAAGAATACTTATAAAACTTCTGAAATGACACCAATGGCAGAACCCCAGTAACCACGAAACAATTTGAGGATTTCGTATGATTTATGTTGAAGAACTAGGCTCCATTTCCACATGGTTTAATTTCTTATAAAGAGATTTTTTTTTTCAAAGAAAACATATTCTAAAATATAATAACACTTTTAAAGATGTCAAATTATTCTGGATGTTGCAAGAAAAACACCAGGAATTTTAAAACTTTTCAAGTAAAACTTTTGGGTTTACTTTCTTTTTTCAGGGCCACAGCTGCCCATAATTATTTCTGCCTGAAGTTTAACTGACTTAGTCATCTTGCCTTATGAGTTGTCAGACATCTTAAAGTAACATAAATTTCAGGTACAAAATTGTTTCCACAAAATTAGAACCCACACAAGACAAACAACAAATCAAGGTTAGCTCGTCCTTTTCAGTCTAAAAGGTACTCTTTTATTTATTAGTAACTAGCTTTTTGTATAAATAATATGTATGAATCTTCACTTGCTTTTGCAATCTGAATGTTTAAAGTATACAGATTTATATTGATTTCTATGGCAGGGACTGTAATATAAACATTTTCTGTAACACGGGCTGAAAAACTGGGAAGAAGTTAGTTTTTCATCCATCTTTCAAAGTCACTTCTAACACTCCAAAAGTCAAATTCCAGATCTAGACATCTATTATGACTTGGAAAAGCTGTATTAGGTTCACAGAAGAGGAAAGTTTGAGAAGTACAACTCTTAAAAGAAAAATGTTTTGCTTACTGTGATTTCTCTGGGTGGTTCTGTCCTCTCTTTCTTGGACCCTCGCTTGAAAAGAAGTATAAAAATGTTATATGTATAAATGGCCTTTTGTAAAAATAGACCTGCAGAGTAATCACTATAATCTGTCTGTCCATAGCTCTGTTCTGCAATTTTTAGTAATAATCCATGATGTCTGAATACCACTTGGGGCCCTGAATAATTTAGTCACCTATATAAAGGTACTGCTTAGTCCACTGGTTGATGAGGATTGGGTTAGAAGTCACTTGGGTAAACCAAACACACACAGATGCATGTGTGGGCTTCACCCACGAGTGCTGAGGGAGCTGGCTGATGTTCTTGCTCTACCACTCCATCATTTTTGAAAGACCGTGGAGAACAGGTGAGGTGCCTGAGGACTGAAGGAAAGCCAATGTCACTCCAGTCATCAAAAAGGGCAAGAAGGAAGACCCTGGTAATTACAGACCAGTCAGCCTCATCTCCACCCCTGAAAAGGTGATGAAGCATCTCATTCTAGAGATCATATCTCAGAACATGGAAGAAAAGAAGGTTATCAAGAGTAACCAACAAGGATTTACTAAACAAAAGTTATGTGTGACTAATCCGATAGCCTTCTGTGGTGGTGTGACTGAATGGGTAGATGCAGGGAGAGCAGTGGATGTTGTCTACCTTGACTTCAGCAAGGCTTTTAACACTGTCTCCCATAACATCCTCGTGGGTAAGCTCATGGAAGTGTGGGTTAGAATAGAGAACAGTGAGAAGGGTTGAGCACTGGCTGAACAATAGAGTTCATAAAGTTGTGATCAGTGGTGCAGAGTCCAGCTGGCAACCTATATGTAGTGGTGTTCCCCAGGGGTAAGTTCTGGATCCAGTCTTATTCAACATCTTCACCTGGATGAAGGGATAGAGTGTACCCTCAGCAAATTTGCTGATGATAATAAACTGGGAGGAGTGGCTGACACACCAAAAGATTGTGCTGCCATCCAGTGAGATCTGGACAGACCGGAGAGCTGGGAAAAGGCAAACTTAATGAAGTTCAGCAAGGACAAGTGTAGAGTCTTACACCTTGGGAGGAACAACACCATGTACTGGTGCAGGCTAGGGGTAGACCCACTGGAAAGCAGCTCCATGAAGAAAGTATTGAAGTCCTGGTGGACAGTAAGTTATGCATGGGACAGCAATGTGCCCTTGTAGCCAGGAAGGCCAATGGGATCCACGGGTGCATAATAAAAAGTGTGTCCAGCAGGTCGAGGGAATTTCTTCTCCCCCTCTACTCTTCACTAGTGAGACCATATCTGGAGTATTGTGTTCAGTGCTGGTCTCCTCAGTTCAAGAGGGACAGGGAAATACTAGAGTCCAATGGAGAGCTACGAGGATCTTATTAATGTTTATAAATATCTGAAGGGTGGGTGTCAAGAAGAATGGGACAGTCTCTTTTCAGTTGTGCATGTGATAGGACAAGAGGTAATGGTCAGAAACTGGAACACAGGCAGTTCCATCTCAACATGAGGAAAAACTTCTTCACTTGAGAGTGACAGAGCTCTGGAACAAACTGCCCAGAGAAGTTGGGGAGTTTCCTTCTCTACTCTCAAGACCTGCCTGGATCTTTTCCTGTGTGGCCTGCCCTGGCTGTTCCTGTGATAGCAGGGGGGTTGGACTTGATGTCCAGAGGTTCCTGCCAACCTCTATCATTCTGTGATTCTATGATTCTATGAAACTTACATCCTAACCATGTTACCTAAAGATCTGAAAATGGCAATACGACTTGAATGAAGTAAACACTATCTCAGATCTTCTCTTTTCACTGAATAGAATGATGTTCATGGAAGCTGGTACAAACTGCAATTCAGGAAAGCCTTTAATGTGACCTATGCTGCTTAAGGTGACTCTGCTGTTGGCAGAAGTATTAATGAGAATTAGCTTTCAAGTTCACTGCCACCTGGACTTGCATCTGTCATCTCTGAAAACAATGATCCAAAGGGTTCTTGTTTTAAAACAACAGGCATTGCTTCAATATATAGCATACAGATACTTCTTCTTTTAACAGCTAAGTCTCCACTGACCAACTTCAGCTGTTACTTACGTAAAGATAGCACGTTGGCTATGAACTAAAATAATGGAATAACAAAGTAACATTTCTAAAATGGTACCAATCTCTTTGCCTCCATTTGTCACTTAATCCTGATAGGAAAAAAAGAAACTTTGAAAAGTAAGTTCATACGTCTCTTTCTTTTTCTATTGTTTTTATAGACTGCAGAATTGTAAGAATAGCTAACAGTCATCTAAGGTCTTGGCAAAGTGATATAATCTTTCTAAAGAAAACACTGGCAGTGCACCAGCTGCAAACATTGCTACATTCAGTTCAGGAATCACATGGGGTATTCATCTGTGTGTTTCTCTGTCCTATGGAGACATTCATGTGCTCTGTCTCCTGCTTTCCTCATCCTTTGAATCTCTGTAGACAGAGCAATTTTTTCTTGGTGAGCGGTGGAATATGAACCACAGTTTTTGCAACATACTTGTTGTATATTTGCATGTATTGTCTGCCTAATCTGGGGAAAGTACAGTAAGCTCTATTATCCCCAACAGTCAAAGGTGCCTTCCATGTCAGCAGCCTATGTAGAAAGATGGCTGGTTTTGCCCAGAACTATGAGAGCATTTTCAGTCCACAATCAGATGTGTGCCAGAGACAGCTTTTTTTTAAAAAAAAAAAAAAGCAAGAAGCCAGGGGAAAATTACTCCTGTATTTGGAAAAAACTATAGAAATGACTGACTAGCATTAAATAGAGCAAACAGTTCATCATAAATTAATAAAGATACTGAATAAAAATGTTTAGCCCTCACAGTGGCTTCTCCAAAAGCTGCAGACATGGGACAGAGCAGAGAAAAAAAATTATATCTGTTTTTAAAGCACAAGGGGAATAGACACAAAGATAAGTCATAGTGAACACAAAGAAAACATGATGATAAAGGGGGAAAGACATTGAAATTTGTTGGAGAAGAAAATTTAAAAGTATAAAGCAGTGATGACAGTATGCGAAAGCAAACTGTGAAGGTATGGAGAAACTGTAACAAAAGATGCCCTATCTCTAGGTTAATTATAGTCTAAAACCTATTATGTCAGAGCAGGCAGACAAGAAAAAAGAAGGAAAGCAATTCATCACATTGAGGACACAAGCAATTAATTTAAGGATGAGATTTTGCATAAATGAAACTAGTGCAGAAAAATAACAGGTTAGTAGAGTGTGCAGTAGCACAAAGTATAAGGACAAGTTAACAGAGTAAAAACAAACAGGCAATTGAAGGCCAAATAGGGAACAGGGTACAGATGATTGCTCTAGCCTGAAACAGCTTTCTCAGTTATATTTAAGAAGCACACTGCAACTAAGCAAATCCAAATTATAATTTAACTAAGAACATATTACCCGTGGAAGGATGTACATAAGATCTAGCAGAGCAAGGAAAATGCACAGCCTGAAATTTCAAGTGCTGCAGCAAGCAAAGGAGCTATCCCTTTCGGCTAAAATGAGTAAATTCATGAACTACTGACACTAAACTTAGGAGAATGATTCACATGATAGACATTGAGGCAGAACAAAAGCATTCAGAATAGCCAGCAGCCTGCAGTAGCCTGCCTGCATAACTCCTATTCATCTGAAGAACTGGGACACCCTCCAGCCATGTTATACCTAGAGAAGGATGCAATACTTCAGTAACTACTGCACCTTTCCAGAAGTGTTCAGAGAGCTGAGAGCTAACAAAAAAATCCCAAAACAAAACAACACAAACTGGTAAAGCTGGAAAAGAAAATAACATTGCAGATGTCAAGAGTATTCATGTTGGATGAACAAGGTTGTCTTTAAGAAACCAGTGCAGATATGTTTTCTTAAATTTAGTCAACTGGCTCATGAAGAGGTTCCCATTACCAATTATTTACAATACAAAAATATTAACTCATAAGGCAAACACATTTACATAATCATAATTTATTTCCAAAGGTAGATATTGGCAAATAACTCTATATAAGGCAACCAATTACCTGATAGGGGCTTTTGGGATTATCTATTTACAAATGTTGAGAATACTATTTGCAGTCTACTAAGATAATTGATCTCAAAAAGTGTCAAAAGCCTCGCAAATAAGTTGTAAATCAATATTCAACAGATGTTTCAAAAATAAAATGTGTATAGCACTACCCTGGAGTGTTGCTACTATAACAGGTAGTGATGAAATATTCCTTACCGTATGGAAATATTACAATGTAAATGAAGGATTATTCATACATTATAAGGCTGTGAAATGGGCCTTGGGCCCTTCCTCCTTCAAAGACTGCTTGGCAGCTTCTGTATGTGGCTCAGGATTGCCAGTAGAAAAAAAAAGATAATGCAAATTAGAAAGCTCTAAGTTGTTTCCTTGAAAAGGTCTTTAAAACAAAGCTGTCCATAAATGAAACATACTCCTTCAGGGGAATCTCAGAATACTCCACTACGGAGTTTGATGATCAGTTCCCACCCTTCCCCAAGGTGGAAAAATATACAGAGGACAAAAACCACTGCACGTGGCAAGGCAATGAGCTGCCAGGAGTTAAAATGGGAATATACTAACACCTCCAAAATCTTCCTCTATCGATAAATCATATTCTCAAATTAGCTTTATGGATTAACTCCTCATTCAGAAAATTTTACAGTTACTAGGGTTACCCACTAAACACCCTTGTGTACCACTGAGTGATAGAAGTCTGTGAAATAAGTCTGTTGAAGTCTGTTGAACTTCAGTTTGGAGAACACCAGCCATGGGTCAATTGATGAGGTATAGAAAACCCCAAAGAGATCTGAAGGATCTGACTTGAGAACAAACACCACTTACAGTGTATATACAGCAAGAAAGGTAAGTAGTGTAAGCTAAATAAGAAATAAAGCCTGAATAAATTGTACTTTCTGTTGGGTTTTTTGTTTGTTTGTTTGTTTGTTTGTTTGTTTTTTCTGTGGGCAAAAGCTGCCTCTTTGCAGTGTTCTGTGCACAAAGCATAGCCTATAACCTGAGCTGGACAAGTGGATGACAGAGCATATCTTTATTTTCATGTCCAGCTTCACATACATGTCATGTCCAAAATGTACTCTGTAACAGGCAGCAACTGTTAAAAATGTGAAATTTCTCCTTGTAGGATTTGATAAGACTGTTCTGCTAGAAGTGATGGTGTTTCAGCACTTAAAGTGGGCCTGCAAGAAAGATGGGAACAGTCTATTTTTAGCAGGATGTGTTGCAACAGCGCAAGGAGCAGTGGTTTAAAATTAAAATAGAGTATATTTAGACTAGATATAAGGAAGAATGTTTTTACAATGAGGGCAGTGAAACACTGGCACAGGTTTCCCAGAGGTGGTAGAAACCTCATCCCTGGAAACATTCCAGGTCAGGTTGGACAGGTCTCTGAGCAACTTGATCTACTTAAAAGATGTCCCTGCTCACTGCAGGGGGTTGACTAGATGACCTTTAAAGGTCCCTTCCAACCTAAAATATTCTATGATTCTATGACTTTCCCAAGTTCACCACCTAATTTTAATTAAATAATTCCTAATCTGTTTTGCATGCAGATTAATATGCATCCCAGAATTTTTGAATGACTCAGTTACTCATATTTCTTTTTAATGATTATAAATTAGCAGGGAACCTGTTAAGAATAGAAAAGACAGTTCAGGTGGCACATATTTTTCCTTCACTGAGGAAGACTTATCTTTCAAAGGGAAGCATGTATAACTTTGTCCAACTTCTTACCAGATGCTGTATTGCACAAGCCAATGATTTATCATACACTGTTCTTAGCAGCACTTTCTCAAAGGTTAGATTGTCTGTTTGTCTGTCATCTTCCAGCTGAGAGACAAAGCACAGAAGCAGCATATTAATACTGAGGGGAAAGAGTAACTAGGAATTATGAGGGAGTTTTGGGGAGCGGAAGCAGCATGGATAAAAGTGAGGTTGTAAAGGGAAAAGGAGAGGCAGGGGTTATTGCTGAGTGTCAGTGTATAGAAATTTTGAAAAAATAAAACGAAACCCAGGCTTTATTATTTCCTTTCCTTCAGATGCTACAGTGCAGCAACTATTAACTAATACACATTCCACTGCCTCACAGCTGTATGCCTCCACCTGTGCCATAATTGACTGTTTTCAATAATAAAATTTAATTCCTTTCTATGGCAAATTATTACATTTTTTTGTCTAAAGTGGAAAAAATGCTGAAGATTAAAAGACATTATGATCTAGGGTTTATCACTTGCTGTCTTATCACGATTGGCATATTCTGCTCACATTAGTACTAGTATTTTTCTTTCAAAAAGGTATCATTCATTATAGTGAAGACAGATCTATTGTAAATTGCAAATTGATTGAGGAAAGAAGACTTCTCAGGATGAAATTGCCTTTGTATTATTTGATGGATAAAAGATATTAAATTTCTTTGAAACTGCATTCATATGAGTACATGTGTATGTTTGTTTCTTAACAGTAGTACTTTTCAAACCTTAGGACATGGCCATTTTTTTCCCTGATTTCTTGTGCCTGAATTCAGTTATGGTAACTTTGATATCAGTAATTTCATTTTATTCATCAACACTTAAATCAGTATATGAAATGTTAAAAATTTTCTGTATTCAAGAAACAATTCTCACACTGGATGCACTTTGTCATGACCTGGTATATAAGGCTACACTGTCAGGCCTTTAGTCTGTGATGTTAAAATCACAGGAACTTTATGATTTATTTCAAAGAAAGCTGCCACACTCTACATCTACAGTGGTAGGAGAAACAAATCCTGAATGTGTAACATGACTCCAGCAGAGTTAAAGTAGACATGTTCATTTTCTCTGGCTGATGGATCTAAACAAGACATCTACAAAGCAAATATCCTCTCATACAGGAAATCTAAAATTATTTCAGCAAGACTTTAAGCACATATCCAATGAGTGAAGAACTGCCTTTCTCTGGAAAAAAACAAACCAAATCAAATCAAACAAACAAACAAAAGCTACTGTGATAGAGTTTTGCTAAAAATAAATATAAGAGTAGCAGAAAAAAAACAACCAAACAAAAAAAAAACCCAAAAAAACAACCTGAAATTAAAAGACAAAGGAGATTATTAGGAAGTTTTCTCAAGTAAAAAAAGTTGTTCATACATATTATCATGATTTTGAGTTTCCTGCTACTTGTAAGAGTTCTAAATTGTAAATAAATAAGAGTTCTATAAAGGTGAAATACCTTTTTATGTTTCTTCATTCTTTCGTTCTGAAGTTATAATACAAGGCCATGCTCAACTAACAATTACTTTCTGTGTTCAGAGTTGTCAAAATGCCTTCCTGAGAGAACATGTCCTCCCACACTTTTATTATTTTTCTGTTTCTTCATGACCCTAATTGCTGGCACACTTCAAAGCTTTATACTAGCCATAAAAGAAATGCAGGAGATCAAGTCACCAAAATCTGTTTATGCATGGATAAAACAGGTGAAATTTAATATATTTTCCAATAGAAAGTTTCTGCTTTTATTATGTTTTAGTTTTAATTCATGGTAGATAATCTATCCAACCATCCCACTATGATCAAAATTCCCACTGATTCTTTTTTGTTTTTCATTAGCCTATCCTTCCCTTTAAGGTTAATTGGGTTTTCTGCACTAAAAATTATTTTTAGCAGTTTTATTCTGAAAGAGTTCATTAACTCTTTTTACTTTACTCTTTACATCTTTTACTGTGGCTAATGTTTAGCAATTAAATGATGGAAAACATAAAGCACACAGCAATAAATGTAATTTTATTTTTTAATAGAATTATAAAAGTCTTAATGAACTTAATAGTTCATTAGTGACCAATGAGAGCTATGTGGCCATATTTATTTTTTCTTCCTTTCATGAAAATTAATGAGAAATAAAT
>JANHGN010021777.1:19995-30911 GCA_024605025.1 Megaceryle maxima | reverse complement strand
CTAAACTCCCCAGTTCTCAGGTTGGGGGGGGGGAGTAAAACAGTTCGGTGGGTTTCTGAGACATCTCTTTAGTCCATCCACAAATCTTGTTTAACTCTTAGATGTCTCAAAACAGACAACAGATATCCTGAGTGCCTAAGTACATCACTTATCTCTTAGATTGTTCGAGACAAGCACTAGACATTCTGAATGTCACAAATGGCCATGGCAGAATATCATTGCAGAGTGTAGGAGATTCAGGCTGGGACAGTTTCACTTTGTTGTAGCTGGAAAGCTGTGTATCTGTTCCACCAGTATAACAATACCAGATCAGAGCAAACATCAATGACTTGAAGAATCAATACACAATTATAACTGACTGAAGGAGGATGGGGGAAGAAGGGTAACCATGGTAGGAACTGTGGGGTAGGTGAGTGCTGCAGGGTAGCCTGCAAACTCTGGGACACATTACAGAGCACATCAAGCCACCATCTTTTTACCTCACTTCTAATTATCTTAATCCAGCTCAGTACATTTGAGCTGTACTTGGAAAAACCCCCTGGGTCTTCCAGTCTTCACAATACCATCTTAGTTTCAGGATGATGATTTAGACTAAGAGAATGAAAAAGCTCCTTGAAATTGTGGTGCACAAGAGACCTGCAGGCTAAGTGGATGTCAACTGGCAAAATGCACACATTATAGGGACATCTAAGCTCTTAGCTCTTGCTATCTTGGCTGCAGGAGTCAGAGCAACACTAGAAGCACACCAGAGCAATTACAGAGAAGATGAGATATAGGGCATATATTTTCCTTGTACTGAGGGACTTCATGAAAGTCTTTTGGGAGCATGCTGCAGCTGAAAGGCTAGGCAGGTTGAGGGTGTCCTCTGTGCGATCCATTGGGGTTGCAACAAAGAATTCAGAGTTTTAACAAGATTATGGGGCCTAGAAGAAAAGCAAGAAAACAGAATCCCAATTATGTGGCTTTCTGGGTTGAGGCGAGCTCAGAGTTCTGGTTTCAGCTGTGAAGTTTCTTTTGCATTGCAAACCGAGTGAATAGTCTGAAGACCAAACTTACAGACTCCACTTTTCAGATGTCTGTCCTGAACCACTGAGCTCTTCATGTTCACTTGCCCACTGTTACCTGGGTCCAGCTGTTGGCTGTTCTCTCTTGCATAGTGGCTAGATTGGCAAATTTTCATTGTTAAGGTAGAGGGGAGACTGTGAATCCCAACATGTCTCATCTCTAGCCCCCATAACTCTCCTGTGTTCTTTCCTGGCAGCAAAATATAATTTCAAGCTACATATATAACCCAGAAAGTCAGAAAAAATTTTTTTTACTATATGTAGTGTTCAGAAACATGTGTTCCCCTACCACTGAGTGGGGAAGATTACTCATCTCCCATCTAGTCCTGAGTGTGGTTCACAGCTGTTGGTTTTTCCCAGTGCTATTTTTCTCTATTCATACTGGATTCCAAGTAAAATATTTTAACATATATAGACTGAAACACTGACATACATGATATCTGTCTTATTGAAGCAAAATATGAGTAGAGATATTTTAATATCTTAATGTATTATGCTCAAATATAAGGACGTAAGGATATCTGTTTAGAAATTATTCCGCATAAAAACGAACATAGAAATAAATAAATCAAGAACCAAAGGCAAGACAAGTAATAAATACAAACCCTAGTAAAAGGAAATAATACAGATGAAAATGAAGATGAGGTTGCTGATGCCTGGGCCATTCAGAAACCTACTCACATGTAGCATTTGAAAAGACTTTGTAGCTGGCAGTAAGATTGTCATGGGTCTCATGGGAGAGACCCTACTTCTTGTGGGATATTTGAGTGCATGTGGGTTTATTATTGGGTTGTTGAAATGAGATGTAAGATTTGAAGACAAGGAAAGATGCAAGAGCTAAAGAAAGACAGGAGTGGAGTAGATCAGGGAGGAACAAGTGTAGGACATTGGAGAGAATGGGGACAAAAGGGCTGTCTGGGTGCAGAGCAGCAGCTGGTCAGCAAATCTGTCTGGCCAAGCCCTGTGCCTCATTATTTCAGTCTGTCCTGTCTTACTATATCTCATTTATAAATATTCTCTATGTAAGCACACACTGTATTCTGTGTGTACGTGTGTGATTCAAGCTCAACTAGATGGTGTGTAGGAAGAAACCCAGGCCTGGAAAGAACCTGGGTCTGAGCCAGTGGTTGAGTAAAATGCCTGAAGACTGGACATAGGTACTAGACAGTAAAATCTGGGCTTTGAGAAGATTTCAAGGGAGTTTCAAGGGTATTTTCAAGGATGCTCTCAATGCAGATGTGTCTGTGAATCAAAAGAAGTGTTTGTGTGTGCACATAACCTTCAATCCTGATCAAAGATGAGAGGAAGGGCAGGATCAGACTCTCAACATTCATGTTTATGTGAGTGTTGTTGAGGTTTTCTTTTTGTGAGGATCTTCTCTCTGTCACTTCTGAGCAATATAGTCACGTGTTGTTTGTGTGTATGTGTTTGGATCTTATAAACACATGGTCAGCCTTGCTGACATGTTTGAAATACGGCCTTACCCTTTAGTGAGTTGAAATACATACTTCATTCTGAGAGAACATAATTTGCTTTTTCTTCAGCTGCAAGGTTCTGAGAAATCACCTGCCTAATCTGATCTACCCAAGGTAATGCTAGGAAGTACAGAGTAGTTACAAGAGTATATAGATATAAAAGAACAACATTGTATACCATACAGTGTGTACAATACCCTAAACAGGAAAATACTGTCTGTTGGAAAAAAAAAAAAATACCCACAAAACTTTAACACTGTGCATTCAGGCTCTTATATAATATTTTTTTTAATATTTATTTTCCTTAGGGTAATAGCTTTGAATTATTTGAAAACTAGAAATTTCAAATTGGGAGATGATAGTATAGTGTAGGTAGTGCATATAGGAAAACCAGCTGAAACTCAAAAAAAAAGGTAATTGGATGATTTGAGAGATGCTCTGTCAGTGAGGTCAGTCTAGGCAGTGCAATATTCACCAGATGAAAGTGAAGGAAGCTCTTCTGACTGAGTGTCTGAAAACTGAGCTAAGCAAATCCCTTGAAAAATAGATGAAATGGGATGGATAGGTCATTTGAATTTCCAGGTGCTTTTGAAATCATCTGCTTTTGAGAAGTTGTGTGACAGGAGTGAGACTCTTTGGTTGCCCAAGAAGTTTAGAAGCCGACTTTAATCTTCTAAGTCAAAATGATTAAATAAGATCAGTAAGGACAAGGATTGGTATGTCTAAACTTTCACCACATGTGAACTGCTGTTCTTCTAGCAGAGCTAGAATACATGCTTGTGTATATACATTTTTGAGACTGTGTAGGTGGTAGTTTCAAGGTTAGTGGATTACTAATCCAACTGAAAATACAAATTAGGATCACACACCCTCAAGAAACTAACCTCAAGGACCACACAACCTCAAGAAGCTGAATAAACTAAGACACATCAGTCCTGTTAGCATTTCAATTATATTGTTGCTGCCGTTAACATGAACTTATGAAAACAAATAAATAAATAAATAATTGCAGTGGAGTTTAGTGATGCTTTCAGTCTTGATTAACTGCCACAGGGTGGAACTAAGGTGAAATCCAGGCTGCTTTTTTAATTGGCTGTTATTGCTTTGCAATAAGTGTTGTGGTTTAACCCCAGACAGTAATTAAGCACCACACAGTCACTTGATGACTTCACCCAAAGAGGGATGGGGGACAGAATCAGAAAAAAAAAGTAAAACTCATGGTTTAAAATAAAAACAATTTCAGAGGACAAAAAAGGAAGGGATAGTAATAATAATGATAATCTTAGCAGATGCACAATAAAATTGCTCACCATCCAGTGACAGATGCCTAGCCAAACCCAGAGCCACAGTGCCACATGGTGAATTCCACCCAGAATATATACTCATCATGACATCATACGGTATGGAATACCCCTTTGTCTTGTATGAGTCGTTTGTTCTTTCTGTGTCCCCTCCCATCTCCTTGCGCACTCCCAGATTCGGCCATCAGGGCAGTATGAGATGAAAAGTCCTTGACTTAGTATAAATTCTGCTTAGCAGCAACTAAAACCATCACAGAATCACAGAATTTCCTAGATCAGAAAAGACCTTTATGAACATCTAGTCCAATCATTAGCCTAACGCTGAGAAGACTTTGACTAAACCATATGCCTCAGCACTACATCTATGCAACTTTTAAATACCTCCAGGGATGGGGCCTCAACCACTGCCCTTGGACAAGCCATTCCAGTGCCTAATAACCCATTCAGTACGGAAATTCTTCCTCACATCTAATCTAAACTTCACTTGGCCCAATTTAAGGCCATTTCCTCTTATTATATCACTTGTAACTGGGGAGAAAAGACGAACACCACCCCCACCTCTGTACAACCTCCTTTCAGGTGGTTGTAGAAACAAGGTCTCCCCTGAGCCTCCTTTTCTACAGATTAAACAATGCCAACTGTCTCAGATGCTCCTCACAGACATGTGCTCCAGGCCCTTCTTTGGACATGCTCTAGTGTCTCAGTGTCCTTCCTGAAGTGAAGTCCCAAGGTGTTATCAACATTATTCTCAGCCTAAATTAAAAATACAGTACTGTATCAGATATTAGGAACACTAGTGGTGTTCCCCAGGGGTCAGTGCTGGATCCAGTCTTATTGAACATCTTCATCAATGACCTGGATGAAGGGACAGAGTGTACCCTCAGCAAATTTGCTGATAAGAAACCTGTAGGAGTGGCTGATACAGTGAAAGGCTGTGATGCTATCCAGCGAGATCTGGACTTGATGATCTTGGAGGTCAGTTCCAGCCTCAGAAATTCTGTGATTCATCATCTGGACAGACTGGAAAGCTGGGCAAAAGAAAATCCAATGAAGTTCAACATGGGTAAGTGTAAAGTACTACACCTGGGTAGGAATATAACCCCATTCACCAGTACAGGTTAGGGATTGACCTGCTGAAAAGCAGCTCCATGGAGAAGGATATTGAAGTCCTGGTGGGCAATAAGTTATGCATGGGACAGCAATGTGCCCTTGTAGCCAGGAAGGCCAATGGGATCCACGGGTGCATAATAAAAAGTGTGTCCAGCAGGTCGAGGGAAGTTCTTCTCCTCCTCTACTCTTCACTAGTGAGACCACATCTGGAGTATTGTGTTCCATTCTGGTCTCCTCAGTTCAAGAGGGACAGGGAAATACTAGAGTCCAATGGAGAGCTACGAGGATGATTAAGAGGCTGGAACATCCTTCATATGAGGAAAGTCTGAGAGCCCTGGGGCTTTTTAGCCTGGAGAAGAGAAGACCGAGAAGGTATCTTGTAAATGTTCACAAATATCTGAAGGGTGGGTGTCAAGTAGACCTTTTCAGTTGTGCACTGTGATAGGACAAGAGGTAATGGTCAGAAACTGGAACACAGGAAGTTCCACCTCAACATGAGAAAGAACTTCTTTACTGTGAGAGTGACAGAGCACTGGAACATGTTGCCCAGAGAAGTTCTGGAGTTTCCTCTAAAGGCTTTGAAAACCTACTTGGATCTGTTCCTCTGTGACCTGGCCTAGGTGATCTTACTCTGGCAAGAGGTTTGAACTTAATGATCTCTAGAGCTCCCTTCCAACCCCTACCATTCTATGATTCTATAATTCTATGATTGTTATTTTAAATAGGTTTTCTGTTCAGCTATGTATATCATAATAAAATAAAACTGGAAACTCAAAGCCCTCAACATACTAAAATAAGAGTAATAGATGCTTTATGACTAGCCAAGCTAGTGTCATTTGTGCAGACATGAGAGGGTGCACACATGTTCTTTTTAAGCAGAAAGGTTATACTCTGAAAAGTGTTTTTTTCAAAGGCTCCGTATCAAATTTTTATTAAAGTGGAAAACTTTAGCAATATATATCTGTATATGAAAATTTTATTCCTCCAAACACTTTGCTATAACAGCAACTGCTACCTAGCGCAGATAAATTGTATTTTCTACAGATTATTTTTTTTTAGATCCTTCTACATTTTTCAGGCATTTGCATAAGATATGCACTTTAGATGTATTTTTGTCTCCAACCTACCTTAAATAAATTTTTGTCTAATCTCATTTTTAGCTTCATTTTTCCCATTTTATGAACGATCATACTTATTAAGTGTACTTGTCATGATAGGCATAGGAGATTATCTTCTAATTTTGACAACTTTTTTTTACATTTTCCTTTTATTTTTGATTTCTACCCTTTCATTTAAGTGAATCACAAATTTATGTGTAAAAATTCTTCCAGACTTCCACACTCACTGTAAAATTATAATGGTACTATTACAAAAGTCACTTCTTCATCATTCACTATTTTTAATTGGAACTCACACCATAAGCATTCAGATGTGCAGCATTTTGGAGCACTGTGGAAAAGAAAATGCAATGTGCAAACACAACTTTTGCTTCCCATACTAAAGGTTAATTGCAAACATCTTCTCTCTCTTCTCTCTGACACAAAACATTCTCTTTCTGTGTCATTCCCTATGGTCTAAAGTCTTAGATATTAGGGAATTTTAATAGCATCCCAGGAAAGATGGTTAACTTTCCCAAGTCATTAGAAAGACTGAAGAATTGCTCATCTCCCCATACAGAGATGTGAGGAGCCTTGGAGGAAGGATATGATGCATGTCTTTTAACAAACAGGGTACATGGAAATTATAAAACTGAAACTTCTTATGTTTAAAAAGACTTATAACCCTCATTTTCAGAAGTTAGAGGCAAAGACATCGACTCTTATTAGTCTGTACTTTAACATAACCATTATTCTCCACAGTTTAACTCACATATTGCTAAATGCAGAGCTTATAATATTATACAGTACTGATTTGCAGAAATTGCTTTTCTGTCACTGAAATGTGTTTTCATTAGGCATATGAAGGATAAGAGCAGTTTTCCTTTAATCTATAAAGGTACTGTCTTTACACAGTGAAATGACATTGAGAGGGGGGTATATTTTCATTTTCAAGAAAATAAATCTTCAATTCCGCACTCTGCATGAAATTTCAGACCCATTGAAGTCAATGAGAATTTTGCCATGACTTGAATGAAGCTATAATTTCAAGTTCATTTTAACTTTCTCCTTCCTCAGTTAAGTGCTATGTCTTGAGGATTTTGCATTAATCAGTATTATAAGGGCTGGTCTAAAAGCCAAAAGAGGGTTTTTGCAGTGTTAAATTCTGGTAAAAAGCATATTAAAAGAAAGCAATAGTTTTAAATAAATAAATATTTTTTAAAATCAGATAACAAGACTGATGCAATTATTCCACAAAGAAAAAATACCCTTGAGATGAAATCCCGACTTATGTGAAATATGCTTTCAAAATTTTGTCAGTACTTGTGTGTAGACATAATTATGAGCATATTCTTAGGGATGATTGAGCAAATGAATGTAATATAAAAGTAATTATGATTGGATCATCTCTAAGAATCTTAAGGTGAAGGTTCTGATCTTTCACAGTTATGAAATAATACCTCATCTTTGTAATTATGATTTTGCTAGCTAAAATCTTTTGACAAAATATTAATCTGCTCTCTATACTCATTTTACCTCTAATATTCCTTGAAATTCATATGACAAAATTATTAATTCTTATTCTAAAATGATGCACATTGCTTCTATGGACTGTTAAGCAGCTAGTCCACATAAGTCAGGGATAATGTATTTCAGGGGTATATGAAGCCATTTCTGTGTTAACTTCAAAATAGGCATGCAGCTCTAAGACAACTTTGTTTAGATGACATTGTGATACAATTTAATTTGACTCTTATTACAATTATAGATGAACTAACACCAAGTAACTGAAAAACTTTTTTTTTAATTAACATTAGAAATACCTTCAGTATAAAAAAAATACTCTAAAAAGTCTTATATACACTAACTACGAATAAAGACTTCATTAAGTAACAATTAATAACACAATTAGAGTACATGAAAGCCCATAATCCCCAATGTCATGAATTTAACATAGTGCAAAAGAAAACTATTAAATGCCTTCTCAGGTCCTAGTACTAACTAAATAAAATTAATAAAACAGAACAAAAGATAATGCTTTCTTTTTTGGAGAGCAAGATACCATTTGCAGTAGTAGAGCTGACATTTGCACTTTATGTTAAATATGTAATAGAATATATAGTGCATTATATCTATTATTGTGATAGAAAATAAATGCTCTTATGTCATGGGATTTGGATATGCATTTAAGCCTGATTTCTGGTTTACTCCAATATATTATATGAGCAGAAACATTAAATACAGATTTAAAAATCATGCCACCACAGTTCTATAACTACCTACTTGATTTTCATATGTTGAATCGAGATTGAACTTCACCTTATATCAAAATAGGGTCTCTAATTGTTTTTTTGTTTTGTTTTGGTTTGGTTTTTTTCCCATGGAGTTTGGAAGAGGTAAGAATAAACTAGAGTCATTGCTTTGATGTCCATACAAACTGCAACTAGCGGACATGTCAGATGAAGCTATCCTTAAAAAAAAATGAACTAATGAACACCATACCTCACATGCATTCTGCAGGTTGGCAGTGGGTTCTTACAGAATGTCCTTGCATAGAGCATTCAGGTTTCCAGAAGCACCTTGCAAGAGCTTCAGAACACAGAATCACAGAATGTTAAGTGTTGGAAGTGACCTCAAAAGATCATCTAGTCCAACCCCCCTGATAGAGAAGAATCATCTAGATTTGGTCACACAAGAAGGAGTCCAGGTGGGTTTTAAATGTCTCCAGAGAAGGACACTCCACAATGCCTCTGGGCAGCCTGTCCCACTGCTCTGTCACACTCACCGTGAAAAAGTTTTTCCTTAAATTTCTTTGGAATCTCCTATGCTCAAGTTCGCACCCATTGTCCCTTGTGCTATCATTGGACATTGCTGAGAAGGGCCTGGCTCCATCCTCCTGACACTTGCCCTTTACATTGATAAGGTCACCCCTCAGTCTCCTCCAACCTAAAGAGACCCAACTCCGTCAGCCTTTCCTCATAAGGGAGATGTTCAACTCCCTTAATCATCTCTGTGGATTTGTACTGGACTCTTTTGAGCAGTTCCCTGTCCTTCTTGAACTGAGGGGCCCAGAACTGGACACAATATTCCAGATGCAACCTCACCAGGGCAGAATAGAGGGTAGGAGAACCTCTCTCCACCTACTAACCACACTCCTTCTAATAGACCCCAGGATGCCATTGGCCTTCTTGGCCACAAGGGCACATTGCTGGCTCATCATCCTCCTGCTGTCCATCTTGACCCCCAGGTCCCTTTCCTCTAGGCTGCTTTCCAACAGGTCAGTCCCCAACCTACACTGGTACCTGGGGTTGTCATTTCCCAGATGCAAGACTCTACACCTGCCTTTGTTATATTTCATTAGATTTCTCTCCACCCTGTCCAGGTCTCAACTAACGGCAGCACAGCCTTCCAGTGCATCAGCCACTCCACCCAGCTTTGTGTCATCAGCAAACTTGCTGATAGTGCATTCTGTGCCCTCATACAGGTCACCGATGAAACTGTTGAATAGTACTGATCTCAGTACTGACCCCTAAGCAACTCCACTAGATTCAGGCCTCCAACTAGACCCTACCCTATTGACCACAGCTCTCTGACTTCTTTCCTTCAACCAGTTCACAGTCCAACTCACTACCTGATCATCCAGACCACACTTTCTCAGTTTAGCTGCGAGAATGCTGTGGGAGGTGATGCCAAATGCTTTACTGAAATCCATATAAACCACATCCACTGCACTAACATCATCTATCCACCTGGTTATTTCTTCATAGAAGGCTATCAGGTTGGTCAAACATGATTTCCCCTTGGTAAAACCATGTTGACTGCTCCTGATGGCTCTCTTATCCTTGATATGCCTGGAGACAGTACCAAGAATAAGTTGTTACATTACCTGACTGGTCTGTAGTTACCCAGGTCCTCCTTCTTGCCCTTTTTGAAGAGTGGAGTGACATTTGCTTTCCTCCAGTCCTCAGGCACCTCTCCTGTTCTCCATGACTTACTAAAGATGATGGAGAATGGTCTAGCAATTACTTCCACCAGCTCCCTCAGCACCTGTAGGTGTATTCCATCGGGGCCCATGGATTTGTGTACATTCGGATTACTCAACTGATCCTTAACCCAGTCCTCATCAACTAAGCAAAACTCATCTTTTATCCTGACTTCCTCTGGGGCCTCAGGGGTCTGGGGCTCCAGAGGACAGTTTCCAGTAGTATAGACAGAGGTAAAGAAGGTATTCAGTAACTCTGCCTTCTCCTTATCCTCTGTCACCAGGGCACCCGCCTCATTCAGCAGTGGGCCTACATTGCCTCTAGTGTAAGTTTTATCTGCAATGTATTTGAAGAAGCTCTTTTTGTTGTCCTTGACCTCCCTTTCTAGGTTTAACTTCAAGGAAGGGTTAGCTTTCCTAGTTGCCTCCCTAAATTCTCTGACAACAGTCATATTTGTCCCAAGTGGCAATCCCCTCCTTCCAGGATCTGTAGACTCTCCTCTTCCACTTGAGGTTGCTTGTCAGTTCCCTGCTTAACCATGCTAGTCTCCTGGCTCCCTTTCTTGTTTTTCTACCTGCTGGGATGCTCTGATCCTGAGCTTTGAAAAAGTGGTCCCTAAAAATAGTCCAACTGTCTTGGGCCCCTTTACCTTCTAGTATCCCTTCCCATGGGACTCCCCCTAGCAATTTATTGAAAAGGTCAAAGTACATACTTCTGTGGCATTAAAGGTCCAAGCTGAAATATGATTCACTTATTTTTTTCCTATGTGTTTGTTTCCAGGAGATTGAAGCATATCAGAATTTCTGATATTTTAAAATTGCTGCTGTAATTAAAATATCTGCCAAAGATTTTTTAAGTAACTGAAAGAAAAAACTGCTCCGGTGTA
>JANHGN010021777.1:0-11311 GCA_024605025.1 Megaceryle maxima | reverse complement strand
TATTTTCACTAAAGCTGCTTTAGTTTCCTTTTCTAATTGCTAAGTCTCTCTCCCTTATTCCCTTTCTCTTCCCCTTTAGGGAGGGAGGGGGGTTAACAGAGAGCCTCTGTTATAGGTCTAAGGGGCTGCCCTGACCCTAAATCATGACACTGTATAGCTAATTTATCAGTAATGGTGCAAATATTACTCAAGATTACAGTTGAGGTTAGCAGTTATGGCTGTAAGAACAGACACCTAAAACTGACAAAAGGTGGAGGCAGAAAAAAACTCTCAGAATAGTGCCTCTGACAACAGCATTATGAATGTCACGAATGGTTTCTGTCAAGAGCAAGCAGTGAACTAAGACAGATGAACATTAGTTACATCTACAAGTTAAAAGATGTTTTGACAGCCTCAAAAATACTGCAAATAGCAATAAGCTTCTTAAAGTTAAAGAGATGATGCTGGTAAGAAAAGTAAAACAGTACAAAGAAAACACTAGAGAAGGGAATGTTAATTAGATTTTCACTCAATGGCAGCATATGATTCAGGTTTTAGTAGTGAATTTAGGAAGAACTGACTTGGAAGGATTTGATACTGAAGGGGATACAAAAGTTCAATTTCAGTCATCATTACTGAGAAGTAAGATATAGTCTGAAGAGGAAAAAATGCAATTATATTTAAAAAGGAATCACATTTTAGTAGTTTTATCTTCAGTTTTATAACTTTCATTTCAATCTTATGATCTTTTTAGTGTTTAAAATGAATACAGAAGAATACAAAATAGTTTTAGTGCACCAAAGTCAACACATTTAAAATGGTTATATGCATCAAGAAACCCTTTGGATACCTGCAGTATGGGGCAGTTTTAGAAAACTGAGGAGCTAGAGCTGTTTTTTGTTAGGCTTCCTGCTAGTGAATGTCTCAGAGAACTATATTTAAGTTCTTGGGTAAGTGGAATAGTTTCTTATTGTAAGCGTAAGCTAGTTCTTCTCTCCAGGAAAGAGATAAGAGGTAGAACAGCACGTCTTTGTTTAGTCCTGTGTTTTGAGAAAAGTCCCATAAGCCACTAAGAAGTTTATGGTTGTTTTGCTTGTTGGTCATCATAATGCTTGTTATTTTTTAATCAGTAAAACATCACCTTTTTTTATGGCACATAAACTCTAATGAATGCTTTCCTGCAGTGGAGTACATAAACCACCAAATATTATGAGGAAATATATCAATTATCACAGTATTTCCTGTTTGGTTTCAAGCTAAATTTTTTACATGTTGGCTAAGTTATTTAGCCAAATAGTCATTAGCTTTTTATATGTTTTCCTCTCTGAATGTACTTCTACCACACTTTATGTTTTACTTTATAGTAAGACCAGTAGGTAGTGGTGTTCCCCAGGGGTCTATGCTGGGTCTAGTCTTGAACATCTCAATAAGTGACCTGGATGAAGGCATAGAGTGTACCCTCAGCAAACTTGCTGTTGATAGGAAACAGGAAGGAGTGGCTGACATATACTGTGGTGCCATCCAGTGAGATCTGGACAGACTGGAGAGCTAGGCAAAGGCAAACCTAATAATGATGTTCAACAAGGGTAAGTGTAGAGTACTACACCTGGGGAGGAATATAACCCCATTCACCAGTACAGGTTGGGGATTGGCCTGCTGAAAAGCAGCTCCATGGAGAACGATATTGAAGTCCTGTTGGACAATAAGTTATCCATGGGACAGCAATGTGCCTTTGTATCCAGGAAGGCCAATGGTATCCATGGGTGCATAAAGAAGTGTGTGTCCAGCAGGTGAAGGGAGGTTCTCCTCCTCGTCTACTCTGCCCTAGGGAAACCACCTCTGGAGTATTGTATCCAGTTCTGGTCTCCACAGTTTAAAAGGGACAGGGAAATACTAGAGAGAGTCCAACAGAGAGCTAAGAGGTTGATTAAGGTATTGGAACACCTCTCTTTTGAGGAAAGACTGAGAACCTGGGGCTGTTTAGCCTGGAGAAGAGAAGGTCGAAACAGGATCTTATAAATGTTTACAAATATCTGAAGGGTGGGTGTCAAGTAGACCAGTCTCTTTTTAGTTGTGCCCTGTGATAAGACAAGAGGCAATGGTCACAAACAGGAACATGAAAGTTTCACTTCAACATAAGAAAAAAAAATCTTTACTGTGAGAGTGACAGAGCACTGGAACAGGCTGCCCAGAGAGGTTCCAGAGTCTTCTTCTCTAGAGGCTTTGAAAACCTACTTAGATCTGTTCCTGTGTGTCCTGGCCTAGGTGATCCTGCTCTGGCAGGGGGGTTGGACTTAATGATCTCTACAGTTCTCTTTTATTCCCTACCATTCTATTATTCTATATCGTAGTTACCATCAAACATTCAACCAAATATACTCCATCTGGATATACTCTAACTGTATTCATTAAATTTCTGTAAATCTTTACTCTTCCCACAAAAACTATTTGATGGTGAATTTAACATACATCAACAAAACATGTTATTCGGAGGCTTGGACAATTCCTTCTTAACACGGTTGAACCTTATTTAGATACATAATCTTGCAATGTCTGATCATATATCTTAATGATATCCCTGGTATCTAAGTGGACTGACATGTATGATTTCTTAGCTTATTAGGATACTGAAAGGGGTGTATATTGACTGGAAATTAATTCTTACTGTGATCCAAGTTGAGTGTTAAGGAATGAGATTAACAAATGACAACATTATTCAGAAGGATATAAGCTAGACAAGGGAAAGTTTATAAGAGAAAGAAATGACAAATGATGATACAATGAACTAGTTTTGTTTACTGACAGCCCATGGCCTGGAGGTAACCATTTTACATCATCCATTCATACCTGAAATAGTAGCACCAGCAGTTGGTCCTTATTGCTAGAAAATGAGAAAAATGCTTAAAAAAATTACCTCAGAAATATGTTGTGGTTTGACCCCCACCAGAAACTAAGTACTATGCAGTCACTCGCTCACTCGTACCCCTGCTCCTTGATGGGATGAAGAGAAGAATTAGCAAAAAACATATAACACATGGGTTGAGGCAAGAACAATTTAATAATTTTTTTTTTTTTTTAAGTGATGGAAAGGAAGATAACAAAAAGAGAGAAAACCCAAGAAGAAGTAAATGACACAAAATGCAATTGTTCACCACCCACTGATGAATGCCCAGCCATTTGCCAGGCAGTGATTGTCCTGCTCCCAGCCAACTGCCCCCACTTTATATACTGAGCATGATGTTCTATAGCATGGAATATTGCTTTGGCTAGTTCAGGTCAGATGTTATGGCCATGTTCCCTCCAGGTTCTTGTGCACCTACTGGATGGCAGTACATGGGACATTGAATAGGCCTTGACTAACAGCTTAGCAACAACTAAAACATCAGTGCATTATCAACATTATTCTCATCCTAAATACAAAACACAGCACAGTATTGTTTACTAGGAAGAAAACTAACTCTATCCCAACCAAAGCCAGGACAGAATGGCATAATAAACATAAAAATAAGCTATTTGTAGACTTCTGTAAAGAATAAGCCTTAAAACTTGCATTGAGTGACTTTTGCATATTATCATGTTTTGTCAGTTTACAGGAACAAATATGGCATTATAATAGATCTATATGTTTTCTAATTTATCTCAGTATGAATTTTAGGAACTGTGATGCTTGAACTACATCACTGAAATCTTGACTTCCTGAGTAAGAGGGTTATTTTCTACCCCTCTTCAAAATTTAAAGATGTACTAGAATTCATAATTCTAGCTGTGGCAGATGGCTATCAGCAGGATTAAAGAAAAAACAAAACTAAAACCAAAACAAACCCAAAACATAATGAGAACATTGTCAGAAATATATTAGAAGCAGACTTGGAAAATTGAATCACTACTGGAAGGAAATAGATTTTCAATTGGTTAAAGGACCACTGAGATTTTTGAGAGAAGCACAGAAAGATATGCTGAGGAAAAGTGCTAGTTTTGACATTAAAACTAGAAACAGGTGATTAAGCTGATAGAAACAGGAACTGCTTGTATCTTTTAACATTATACATGGGGAAATAGTGTTAAGCTATGAGCCACAACCATTAGGACAGAGAAAGAAAGGTTATTTGTTTGGAAAAAGCTCTAACCTAACTAGAGAAAGCATCAGAACTTCTGACAGGTGACCCTAAATTGACCAGCGAGGTATTCCATCCCATATATGTCATATTTAATATAAAGCTGAACAATCACGAGTGTCAAGAGGAAATGGCATCAAGTTGCACCAGGGGAGGTTTAGGTTGGACATTAGGAAAAACTTCTGTAGAGAAAGGGTTATCAAGACTGGAACAGGATGAACAGGGAGGTGGCTGAATCACCATCCCTAGATATATTTAAAAGCCATCTAGATGTACTGCCTAAAGATATGGTGTAGTAGTGGCACTGGTAGAGATAGGTTGGACTTGATCTTAAAGGTCTTTTCCAAACATAGTAATTCTGTAATTCAAGCTCTCTTCTTCAATGGCCAGCATCCAAGAAGGGTTCTGTCCATTCTGCCTTCAATACCACTCCCTCAGTTCCCAAATCCAGTTCCAGAATCCAGTTCCTGATCTATTTCTGAACTGCTGTCGAGTCCAGTCTGGGCTTTACCTGGTGCCTACTGCACAGCATCAGTGATGACATTGACATAATTGTTGTCAGGGGGCTGGGTTAGATAATTGTTTTGTATATATTTGTATTTAGTCCATTTTATTAGTATTATTTTCATTAAAGTTGCTCTATCTTTATATTCTAATCCATAAGTCTCTTTCCTTTATTGCCTTTCTCTTCCCCTGTGGGGAGGGAGAGGCATTAATGGAGAGCATCTGTTATAGGTCTAATGGGCAGCCCTAATCCTAAACCTTGATGACTGTATGCATACATATTTTAAAGAGCTGATTTTACTTCTCAAATACTTATTAAACTATTACAGTAGTTGCTGTCCTGCCCATTGCCAAATGCATTAGAAAAGTTTCCCTTAGGACATGCAAACCTTTCTGGAAAATCAGCAGGACTTTTAGTACAAAGCTAGTTCCTTTCCTCTGTATATCATACATTCACACAAAGGCCTGGTTCCTCCAGGAAGTGAAACTGCTCAGGACTTCTTCAAACTATGCCCAAAAAAGGACAAACCAATACCTTAGAAATCATTACAGCCCTTAATTTTTGAGTAGTGATTGCTTCTTTGACAGGCTGATACTAAACTACAATGGCACATTTTGAGGCAAATAAGGGCTAATTACCCAACACTCTAATTTTCAACTACAGAAGAATAAAACAAATGCAGTAATGAAAGTCTATTCACATGTCTGGAAAACAGGGCTGAAACTCAACCACAGCAGACTTTCTTTGACAATTATAGTTGGGTTTTCATTATTACATTATAAACACTGCAGCTGTGAAAACTAGTAAAAACTGTTAGGAACTGTCAAGGGCTGCCTTTGCTTTTGGTTATGGCCTGTGATTTTGGCTCCAAGAGCCTTGTAAACATAGTTTGTAGAATCTCTCAATTTCAGTTGCTATGGATGCTTAATTTTTACCTCCTCCTCACAAATATGACCAGGGAATTTTAGAACTCCCAGCAGCTTCTGGATTGTAGTGTCATGGCCCAACACAGAATAAAGACGGGAAAATCTGTGAAGACTTAGAGAATGCTCTTTGATTTTCCTTTAATGGTACTGGATCTTTCTGTTATAATTGGAGGACCACTTTTATAAAAGTACTGCATATGCATCTTTTGGTACAGCAAGGTTGAAGAGCCATCATCAGGCATAACTAATAGCTGACCCTCAGACAGATGCATTCATGGTATTCATTTTCTACTCCCATACTTCCTCCAATGTGACAAACTGGATTTACTGACAGAGCATCAACCCAGAAAATGCTCGGAGTGAAATTCATTAGAGCAGACGTAGCACTCTTCATCTGAACTAATTGACTGATGTCCTTTTATAGGTAATGGAGAGAAATAGGCTGTCTTAGAACATGATGCATCTGATTTATTTTAGACATTTATTTTTGTTAACAGATGAATCATGAGCAAAGACTTTATTTCTTGCCATTGACATTACTGAAAGTATAGACAACTATTTCAGATGTAGATGTCTATATTTATCCTGATTAAGCCTGCCCATGGAGGCGAAATAATCCTTACACAGTTTAAAATGAAAAATCATGGTTGTATTCAGGAAATGAAGTAGAGTGAGAAAACCATAAACTTCTAGAAAGAGCCTGCTATGTTCAGGAATTGTTCTTGAAACTTGGGAAAAAAAATTATCCAATTTAGCTTGGACTGAAACATAGATTTATGGGAAACTAAATGTGTCTGGAGCCTTTTAACGGGGTGATTGGTTTTTAACAATTTTTTATAGTAGAACTTTATTATACCTGCTAAAAAACCTCATGTTGTTTTTCAAAGACCTTTCATATAGTTCCCTTGGTTTTGCTCTTGAAAACAGAGGTTTAGCTGCCTGTAATCCAGAAACAAAGTGACAAGTTGCTATCATGCAGGCACCATTCTGTCTGGACAGAAAAATTAGAAACTTTTCATTTCAAGACAATCAACAACTAGAAATTCAGCCGACTGCTGGGGAGCACTTCTGGAAGGAGAAGGCAAAGTACAAAAAGTGTAACTAGCTCCAAAGTAGTGACAAAAGATTAATGAATAGGTTAGAAAACAATGCACACCAGTAAATTAAATTCTCATTGTGACTATTTCTATACCCTTCAGGCTTACAGAATAATTTTGTAGTGCTTCAAATTACTGTAGCCTGGTCTGGTATCTTTTTGGTTAATCCAGACTTCTCAAAGATGCTTTGATGGTCTGAGCAGGCAAAAGTTTTTGTTTTCTTTGAGCTACAGATGGAGGTGTATGGGTGAGACAAATTGCCTTGTGCCTGGATGGCCACACTTAGTGGTAGAGTCAAAAGAGTGAGGGAGCAAGGCTGGGCACTTCCACATGACTGAATAGATCATTAGTTACTCACCAGGATTCCTGTTGTAGCTTTGGCTTGACCATAATTTAAGAGCTTAGCATGAGACAGGGACCAATTCCATCACATAAATTGGATGACACCATCACTTTATAAGGGGTAAAAGAAATTAGCTGCATTTGATGTGATGCAATTTATGTTGGTCCCCTCTGTCTTAAGACCAGGGAAGAAAAATTCTCTTATTTCCTATACAATTATCATCATCGTGTTCAATTTTCCTGTCTGGTAGTCTTTTTGCATGGGTTGCTATATTCACTTAAGTGTTACGGGCTGGGGTTGTAAACAGTCTATAGAATATGCTTTTAGTTTTCCAGGAAATAAATTTTGTATTTCTTGCAAAACACACTCCTATTACTTTTTACCTTAGAGGCTCAAAGAAACATCAAAATTGGTGATTTGGCCTAGCATGCCTAAGGTTGATTGATTAATCGAGTGTCTCCCTGTGTCTGCCTTGCATCAATAAATGTTTCAAGGATTAAATCTGGGTAAGCAGAAATAGTTAGGCATTAGAAATAAATTTGAACTGACGCATGGGCCTGAAATTACAGTGACATTTTAAAAGGTGTTTTATTAAATGTTTCAATATTATTTCTTCTATTATTTCTCCACTGGGACTTGTATAGAAGTAATTACATTTGTGACCTTATGACTACTGTATAATTCTGTGCCATCATATATGAAATTAACAATACATTTATGTTACAGGGACAGACTTACTGAAGTCAGGAGCCTTGTAGAAAATCATGATGTATGCCTTTTATCTATTTTGATCACAAACGTATGAGACAGAGATGAGAATCTGTATCTGGTACCCCACTGGATTGGGAATTGAGTCATTAGCACAACCAATTTGCTTCCATAGTCAAAATCTAACAATTTAAATGGACAAGTACAAATACACTGGTATGTTTTCATAAAGAGGAAAATAAGGACAATTTTTTACATATAATGAAAATTTTAAAAATTCAAGTGTTTCTATTTGTTTTAGTTGTCTAGTAGTTTAATAGTGTAAAAATGGAAATAGTTTTAGAAAGTTGTTAGACAAAAAGTAATCCATGTTCAAATTAGTCCATACTTGTTTTTAAAACTGTCATTTTCTTCTCAGTCTAAATATGGATGTAGAACTATAGTTGATAATGTACATCTGCATTACATTGTAAATATAGCTATAAAGAGATTGTAATACTCTCCCTAACATATTGTATTAATTCAAAACAGATATATCATAAATTCTGTGTTAAAGTTAAGCTGAAATTAAATACCAGCACATTGAATGCAAACTCTTGGAAATGTTACTGGCTATTCCCTGTCTTGATGTCATGCATATTATTATATTTGAATAAAATATTTGTTTGCCCCTAAGCTTCCACTATGACATCATCTGATACAAACCTGGGAGAGCTGTCCTTTCTTCGAATCCTTTCAGACCTATTACATTGCTTTTGTGTGCTTGTACAATGCTTAGATCCATGATGATGTGATCTTGACTAATATCTTTTATTCCACCTTGAAATGAACCAGCTCTTCACTTTTTATTCACATTTGTGATAATAATTATGAGCTGATTTTTCAAGTATTACAAATGAACTATTCCTTTGTAGCATAGCTTCTTCTATTTATATGTAAGACCACTTGGTAAATTTAATTTTATAAGTGGTTCTATTTTGAATATTTAGAAAGACAAAAGTATATAAAAATGTTTTTGGCTTTTTGTTAATTTGTATATTCAAAGATGTATAATCTATAAACTCATCCCAGCCTAGGATACACCACATTTACTGAGGCCACCTATTATTGTAGAATCTCTTTATCTTTAAGATTATTTGTGGTTCCCTGTTCTGATCAATCCAATCTCATGTTATCTATCATGCAATTTAATTGAAGTAAATTTTGAGATCAGGAGTTGAACATATCAGAAGGTTTTGCTGTAAAACACAAAGTAAAATCTTAATATATAGAATAAAGTGTTTCATAGATAAATGGCATTCAGTCCATACAAATGAATTTCATCTTAAGGCATAGATTTCTTTTTTACTTTTCTTCTGTTGGCATGTCATTCAGTTTAGTCAAAGATGATGCAACATTTCTATTACTTTGTTGATTATAATAATCCTCATATAGAATAAAAGCTTACCTCCTAGTAGAAGTAAGACAAGTATTTCCTAATCCTTCTTATTCTCTTTTGACAGTCAGTGTAGATAAAAAGCAGAAGCTAGAGGAAAGCAATACAAATTAAATGCCACTAAAGCTTGGATGTTTGTAACTTAGTCCCTTTTCTTCTTACTTTTTAAGAAAGAGCCACTAAGGCTGACTTTTAGTATTCCTTTATGTTTTATACACATGTATCTGGAATAAGCTTTGGAATTTTGACTTGTGTTTTTTATAAATAAATAAAAAGCAATTTCATGAAAGAATACATCTTTCTGAAATAGAAAATGGTTCGCCTCCTATTCTCTGCAAGTCAATAAAATCATAGTCATTAGAGTTGGAGAAGATATCAGTTAGCTATCTGTAAAAATTAATGTACAATATCAAACAGTTTGTAGGAAAAAACAATTAAGTGTGTTAGAGTTCATTTAATTAATTTCACTTTTCTACAAAATCATATTAGATGAGAACTAAAGGTTTTGGACTTAATTATTTGAGCTTTACACAAGTAGACATACCTTATACTTTATGGTGTAATGTAATATATAAAGATATATTTCATTTGGGATGACCGAGTTAATTTCTCATATATACATTGATGTGTTCAGATTCTTTAGGCTTTAATCAGACTATAAAGGCAGTGCATTGTTGGGTTAATTTAGCTTCTTTATCTCCTAAATATTGCAGAGAAGAACACTTTTCTGTCAACATTAAGACTGATTGCTATGCCTTGATAGAAGTTCCTTAGAAGATCAGACACAACAGTATAAATAAACACAGTCTCTAGAAGAAAATTATAGCACATCATGCAGATAGCATTGGTAATTATTCAGTATGTCTTTACCTATTGAGGAACCAAAACAAGGAATCCTAAAATAAAACACATGCATAGGATAATTTGAACTAGTTACAGACTCTTTACCTGAGGAACACTTTGTTCAGCTGTAATTAACTTCTGGAATACTTTATGAAGTAACGTCTTAGTTAAAAAGCTTGATGAAGGAAATTCTGGTAGATTCGTTCATTAGAGGAATGAGAAATTTAGAATTACCGTATCTTAGATTGGCAGCAATATGCCAAAATACTAATTAGAAACCTGAGCATAAATGATTAGTTTAAAAGTGTTGCCCTAACTTCAAAGTGGCCAGGAGATTCTTTACGTTTTGGAATCAGTTATTCTCCTGTTGACAGCTCAGCAACTTTTTGACCAAATACATTCAAAGTCTTTTTTCCTTCTATTTAGGATACACTTGCTATTCCTGTTACTGCTTCTAATAAGAATAGATTGCAGGCTATTAGACCCATTCAAAGGTTCTAGTAGAGAACAGGTGGGTTAACAAGCTAACTAAAACATGTATGCTAACTAGTCTTGGTGATGCTTCTCATAGCATGACTTCAAACCACCTTTTATCTGAGAGAACCATTTAATTGCTACCCTGCTTACAGGTTTATGAACTTGGGCACAGGACTTGTTGTAAGGATGGCTATAATACAATGTGTAACTCGGTCCAGTTTATTCACTAGAAATTATATTGCTAACAAAGTAACCACATCTGTTTCTCTGCTGCTTCTAGAAGTGATGAAAGGGAGGGAGAAGAAAAAAAAAACAAAACTGTGTTTGAAACAACAAATGGAGATGTAATGCACATCATTGCCTAAATTCTTAATTTATTGTCTTAAACAGAAAATCTATCAGAACCATCTGTAAAGACACATTTTTAGTGCCCTAAGTAACTGAAATTACTATTTTCACACATTAGGCACTCCATCATTAATTGGAATCATATAGTCTAAATTCATTTATCTGCTCAACAGTGTGTGTTAATTCATTCTCTGCCTATAGAAGTCCCTAAATAACACTTTGCCTCGACAGTGGTCTATCCCTTCAAAAGAATGTAACATGGTCAAAGGACAAATTCTGACACTATGTGCTCCTAGACAAACCTATTGCAAGAAAGGGAATAAGAATTCACTTTTCTGTGTCCTGGTTTGAGTGAGAACAGAACTAATCACATTCAGTGATTTCACTTTTCATCTCAGTTCTTCTAACTAACTGCCCTGTCTGAAGTTAGCAGCCTGTTTTCACAGTGTCTGCTGCGAGCAGTGATAACACCCCACATTTAGAGTTACTACCAAGGATTGGTGTGCAGACCAAGGCCACTGCTGGATCTTGTGTA
>JANHGN010021776.1:38481-57710 GCA_024605025.1 Megaceryle maxima | reverse complement strand
TCACAGACAGTGTCTGCTGCTAGCAGTGATAACACCCCATGTTTAGAGTTACTACCAAGGATTGGTATGCAGACCAAAGGCCACTGCGGGATCTTGTGTACCACATTGGGGGGTGCAGGAAAATGAAAGGCCGCACCTTCAGGAAGGAGTGGAGAGGTCAAGTGACCTCAAACTGACCAGTGAGGTATTCCATCCAATATACGTCATATTCAGTATAAAGCAGAGGGATCTGGAGTGTCTATAGGTTTTCTGGGCTTTTTGTTTGCTTGCTAGCTTGCTTACTTGCTCGCATGCCCTCTTTCTGGGGGCTCCCAGGCTCCTCCCCTCTTGGACTGCTTTGCCAGCTTTGCTTGCCTTGGCTCAGGTCCTCTTCGGTCCCTTCCTCGGAGCATCCAAGGAGGACTCTGTCCATTCTGCCTTCTATCCCGTGTTCCTGAATCCGGTAGAAGAATCCAGCTCCTGAACACAGCTCCCATCTGCTGCGGGGCCCAGTCTGGGACCCCCCAATGCCTGCTCTACAACATCAGTGGTTATGGTGATGTAATTACTATCGGGAGGTTGGGTTCAATACTGGTTTTGTATATATTTGTACATATTCCATATTATTATTATTATCATTAAAGCTGTTCTAGTTTCCTTTTCTAATCACAAAGTCTCTCTCCCTTATTCCTTTTCTCTTCCCCTTTGGGGAGGGAGGGGGGTTAACAGAGAGTGTCTGTTATACTTTTAAGGGGCCATCCTGACCCTAAACCGTGACAATCAGTTTAAAATTCTGCCCACTCAACAGAAGAGGTTGCATTGTTTTCTATATGAGAATCTCTAGATTGAAAATACATGAAGCACAGGTAGCAATTTGAAAAAAAATATTATGTTGAGCAGAAAAATATTACCACAAAATGCAATAGCTCCTACTTGGTATGATGTTACCTTGTATTTTCAGAAGTTAGTGATGAAATATAATACACTTTGGAGCAATATAATAAACAGGAGTTGTTACTGAAAAGGAATTAATGGTAGCAAGAGACAGAATAATTCTTCTTCCCTCAGGATATCTTTACTATTTGTTAACCTGTTTAACTATTGAAGACATGTGATAGTTAGATAGCTCTAACTCAGATTCCACATTGAATACAGTATTTGGGACCTCACACTGAAGTCATTGGAAATAAAAATTCAGTATTTTTTAACTTAGGCTTTGTAGGCTTGAGGATAGAAGCCAATAGGAAGTTTCATTTACTTTGATAAATAATTTAGTATAGATTTTATATTTTGATTTTTCTGTTGTAGTTCTTAAATTCTTGTCTGTTTTGCTTTATAAATGAGGACAGACTTTTCAAAAAAGGATTTTTTAACATGCTCCTATAATAATTGCATTTGACTAACTGAAATAGAAGTAAAACTATCATAACAAAAGTAGTGACATTTTAGAATCATTTTTAGGACTGAGAAAATTTAATAATTTAGAATATCTGATGACAATGAGCCATGCATTTATGGGGAATACTTGCTGCTTGACTTTCCATGTCATTCAAGACACAACAAAACACTGAGTTTGACAATTGTATTAGACACTGGCCTCACATTTTCTTCTAATAGCTAAATATCATTTAAAACCACACCTAAAATGTGCTCATATAACTCTGTCTTAACAAACAAGGCACTAGAACTGTTTCCCTTCCACGCCCTTTCTTCCACTCTCTCTCCATACTTAAAAAGGCAATTCATTATTGTCACAGAAATTACAAAGAAAACCACGAAAAATAAAACAGGCCCTTTTGAATTCTGTGCAGCAGTTTGAAAAAGGATTAAATGCTCCAGAATTGCAAACCCAGATTTTCTCCACTGTCATTCTCAGTGAGTAAATATCAGTAACCCTTGTTCCAGCAGCTGGGCAGACAAACCTTAATGAGGAGAGTTCAACAGTTTTCAAATTTACCACTCTGCTGCTACTAAGGATAGAGGCAAATCCACTGGGAGTAGTAGGTATTAAATTGAGATTAGGTTCTAAAAGTAGATGAAATTATGAGTGAAAAGAGTGACAAATACTGTAAAGTTCAATGCACAAAGAACTGTGTGAGGGGTCAAAAATTCTGCAAGCATTTTTTTATTTAAAATAACAGTTATGTATTTTAAACTTTTTTAAATAAAAAAGACCATAATATCTTAGAAATTTATTCCCTATTAGTCATTCATAATCTCTCACTCATCACATAATTATGAAAAGCACTTTTAAAAAAAATCCTTCCATTTTTGCTTTCATTTTGTTCTATATGTATGAAAATGTCCAAGCCAGTGGAAAATAATCTTTTCCATACTGCACAAAATTATAATTATAAAATTATAATATATAATTGCAATATAACAGAATTATAACTTTGATATGGAACACTGAAGTGACTAAATACTTAAAGAAAATTCTGTGAAAAAATCAGGTTTATTTCTGTTTAGAATAAATATTTTCAACATTCCTATTTCACTTTCTTAAGAAAATTAAAATGCCTAATTCTATGGTAGATTGATGCTTACATTAGAAGATACTTGTGTGTGGAATAGTGTGGGACACATGATGTGAATGCTTCTTGCATATATTTCCTTTTGCGGTTCCCTGTTTATATTAATTCTCTATTTCCTGGTAAATCCAGATTTACCAGTACTAGTAACAGGTATGCAAATGGTCTCAAGACCAAATCTAATGGAACTAGAGTTAATTCTCAGATTTATTTAAAGAGTATTTGTTTTGCCTTAATTAGAGGGATTAATGGTACATCACCTTCCTTTGGCCTGTTGGGTACACAACATACAACGAACAATTAGCACTTTTTTTTGTTTCATTTTCTAACAATATAATTAATATGTACATAGTTTGTTAAAAAAGCCTACACAGGATCTTGCTCTAGAAATCATCTTACAATTATCATTCCTTATAGTCTTAAATAGGGTCTTCTCCACTATTGTATTGCAACAAAGAAACCTAAGTAATTCTTTACATAATCTAATGTTTCCATCATCATTCATATTAAGACAACACTTAACAGACTGTATGGAAATTATATTCATTATTCAAAAGTCCATTCAAATTATAGAACAAAAGGTTATCCTTATGTCTGGAGTTTTACAACTACACAAAACAGTCCCTCAGAGGTGCACCAAAGTCTTATTTGGAAGAACAATGGTAATCTTCCATTAATACATGGTTTCAGTGTTGCAAACAACATGCTAATGCTTTAAACATGTCTTTAATCTTCATGGATTGCTGTATATCCTACATGCTTCCATTTCTATTTCCACAACACATATAATCTAAATCTACATGTACAACATCTAACCATATAATTGTATGCATACTTTTCTATAGATGTTATTCAATTCCATATGTTTTGGTAAGTTAGACTTGTATCATAAATTTTACTAAAGAATTTAAGATATTTCCTTGTGTTTTGCTAGTGCAGATGAACTAATTTATCTTATTGCCACAAAGTCCTAACATCTCCCATTCTCTCCCCCCTCATTTCTTGACTGTACTGCTTTCACTTCTTTTGTCTGATCCTTTACTTGATCAATCCAGATCACCCAACTGGTAGAAAAGAAGCAGGGTAGTGGGTGGGATGTAGAGGGTGAATATTTTTCTGGTGATTTAATAAATGACGCAAAGGAGAGACAGTGAGTGTCAGGACACTGCAAAAAAAAGGTGGTCAATGTCAGAAAGCAGGATCAAGGGGTTTTTAAGAGCAGTAAGACATTGATTCAGCTAAGTAGTATTACAAAATCACACTTTCCAAAAGACTTTCAGGGAAATAAAAATAGAATTCAATAGGCAAAACTACAAAACTTTCAGGCAGTATTTCACAGAATCACAGAATGTCAGGGGCCAGAAGAGACCTAGAAAGATCATCCAGTCCAACCCCCCTGCCAGAGCAGGATCACCTAGAGCAGGTCACACAGGAACACGTCCAGGCGAGTTTTGATTATCTCCAAAGAGGTAGACTCCACAACCCCCCTGCACAGCCTGTTCCAGTGCTGTCACAGTGAAAAAGTTCCTCCTCATGGTTACATCAAAATTCCTATTCCTCAGCTTCCACCCATTGCCCCTTGTCCTGTCATCAGGCATCACCAAGAGCCTGACTCCATCCTCCTGGCACCCTTTATGTATTTATAAACATTAATGAGGTCACCCCTCAGTCTCCTTTTCTCCAAGCTAGAAAGCCCCAGCTCCCTCAGTCTTTCCTCATAAGAGAGATGCTCCACTCCCTTAATCATCTTTGTGGCTCTGTGCTGGACACTCTCAAGCAATTCTACGTCCCTCCTGAACTGGGGAGGCCAGAACTGGACACAGTACTCCAAATGCAGCCTTACCAGGGCAAAGTAGAGGGACAGGAGAACCTCTCTCGACCTACTAGCTACACCCCTTTTAATACACCCCAGAATGGCATTGGCCCTCTTAGCCACAAGAGCACATTACTGGCTCATGGTCAGCCTCCCATCAACTACCCCTTCACTGCCTTCCAACAGATCAGTCACCAATGTATACTGATACCTGGTTGTTCTTTCCCAGATGCAAGATTCTACACTTGCCCTTGATGAATTTCATTAAATTTCTTCCTGCGAAGATCTATTTCTTGATTATTTTCATGTTTATACTTACTGCTTTCCATCCAAATATTTTTTTCTCCAATATCCACTCATTACTTTCTAGTTTTTAACTCCATAAGTAGTTTGAGATTTTTATTCATTTCACATAATCTAAAGTGGCTGTGAGCTGTCAGCTGTCCAAAGATAAGGTGCAAGAAGACTCAAACAACAGACTCTAATGACTCAAAGACACATTAATGGATTAGTCAGTGCACAGAAACATAGAAGCATAGAAATATCTGGGTTGGAAGGGACCTCTAGAGGTCATCTAGTCAACCCCCCCTGCTGAGAACAGGGACATCCTCAACTAGAGCAGGTTGCTCAGAGCTCTGTCAAGCCTCACCTTGAAATGTCTCCAGGGATGGGGCCTCAACCACCACCCTGGGCAAACAATTTCCAGTGCTCCACCACTCTCATGGTAAAGAACTTCCTCCTTATTTCTAAACTAAATCCACTCCTTTCTAATTTAAACCCAGTAGCACTTGTCCTTTCACTACAGGCCTTTGTAAACAGTGCAGTCTTTTTATAAGCTCCCTTCAGGTACTGGAAGGTGGCTCCCTGGAGCCTTCTCTTCTCCAGACTGAACAATCCCAGCTCCCTCAGCCTGTCCTCATAGGAGAGGTGTTCCATCGCCCTGATCATCTTTGTGGCCCTCCTCTGGACCCACTCCATCAGGTCCATGTCCTTCCTGTGCTGAGGGCTCCAGAGCTGGACGCAGTATTCCAGGCAAGGTCTGACCAGAGCAGAGTAGAGTGGTGGAATGACCTCTCAATCTGCTAGACACATTGCTTTTGATGCAGCCCAGGATACGATTGGCGATTGGCCTTCTGGGCTGCAAGCACAAACCAGCTTCTCATCTATCCATAATCAAACTAATTATAGGAATAGCTGAGCACAAACTTGATCTGCTAGGCTGCCAGGTTTCTGAATGTGTCACAACAGCTATTGAAACCAAAGTCAGATTTCAAGACTCAGTTTTATATTTGAGGTGGACAAGAGTGATCAGTTCTGATCTCAATATAACAAAATATATGGATGCATCTTATATTGCTTGTAACATACCATATAAAAGCTCTCAGCATCTTTCTGTGACTAACTACAATGTTGACCCATAAGCCTATCAAAATGTTTATATATACTGTACACATTTGTTCCCAGTGACCTTTGGTATTCAGAGAACAAATGCCTGGCAAAATTACACCAGAAATCTGTATTTCTCTCCAAGTCCTGTGAAGACATAAGGCACCTAACAGAAGTTGCACATTTGTTGCTGGGTTTTTAAGAAATGGTCTCATCAGCACTCATAAATACAGTGTGGGGAACTGTTCTACGCTTTTTGGTTCTGTTGATTATGTCTGCTCAAGACATAATACTACTACCCACTTGTGTGCAACAAGTAGTTTATCGGTGCTTGTTGGCATTAAGAAAGATTATCTATGAATTCTCCACTACTGAAACCCCTCAGGAATCTGGACACTAATGGATCTCATTGATTTCTTTAAAAAAGTTCTCTACTCTAACAAGACTGTTAAATTGTACTCCTTGTTTAAGTACAGCATCAGGATGTGTCAAGAATTAAAAACAAAAATCCCACCATTTTAGGAAAACAAAGCAAGAGAGAGAAAAGAAAACTGAGGGGAAAAAAAAAAAAAAACAAACAAAAAAACAAAAAACCAAACCAAACCAAAACAAAACAAAAAAAAAACAACAAAAAAAAAAAAACAAAAAACAAAAAAAAACCAAAGCTAATCTTTGTACTTACGAAAAGCTCTATAGAATTCTTCCAGAGCTAAGTGCTTGTCACTATTATAATCATCATATTTCAGCAAATCGAACAGAGAGCAGTCAGACAGATCCTTGCCAAGCTCATCCCGTTTTATTACCTGGCAAGAAAATTATAACCATGAAATTACATTTGAGCTTTTAGAGTACTCTGGTATAATTAATTGTTTCTAATAATCATTTAATAGATCATTTTAAGGTTGCTGTGGGGCAATAAACAGCAACTGTGTAAAGTCAGGGGTTTCCAGTTACTTGGTAATTATTTATTGCAGTTTTAAAAGTTAATACCTCTAGTACAGATTCACTGAGATTACAAAAAAGTTTTTAGAATATATAGAGAATATATATAATGCAGATATCCAGAAACACCATGATGACACTGTGAATATTAAAGTTGTTTTTACTTTACATGTAAAGGAACAGTTATTAAGAAACATTCAAATACACTTGAAATAATAATTTCCCAAGTGCACATGCCATAATATCTTTTTCCTGAGAGTCAAATTCATAACCACAAAACCCAAATTCAGGCATTTTCAAAAATAACTAAAACAAACTCCTGTTGCCCTACTAATTGTATCAACTTCTTACAGGCTTTTGACAAGTCTATTATCTTCCCAAAGACCTTTTATAAAAGTATCTGACCTGCATATGATCCTCTTTCTCAATGCGGGCACATACATTTTGTGAATAAATCATAATTTATAGCTATTAGATTTTAACTCTAATGAACTTCTCCCAGAGAAATGTTATTTAATATGTGCACCAATACGGTTTAAAATATGTATATATTGTAGGCACTTACCTCAATTCCATTCCAAGAATTATTAATGATGTATTAATTACATATTATGAATTAAAATATTATATTACATATTAAAATATTATGTGCTAAAAGACATATTATGTATTAAAAACACTATCACATAACTGAAAGAACCAAAGCTAATGCAACAGCTTGCTGCAATGTCACATGGTTTTGTTTTGTACCAGGCACAGAAAAAATGCATATAACTATGGTTAATTCCATTATAAAATGATTGCTCTTCCTACCCTCTACCTGATTCAAAAAAATGACAAAATCATTATATTTGTATTATCTTGTGATAGCTTCTGAAAAACAGGGGATACATAGGCTCTGTTGTTTCAGTTGCACTGCAAAGGAATCAACAGAAATACAAAGGAATGGGTTCAGTTATCATTCATGTAAGTAGGAAATTTCTAAACAAATAATAGAAAATAAAAGGAGCATTAGAGCAAAGAGAAAGGACACAAACATATTATCTTACCAGACATAATCTTCTATATGTTAACATAAAAGCATTTTGAAAGATAATAACCTTGTTAGTACATTAGGAAGTATGAAAACAATTCACAATGAAAAATCACCACAAAATCAACTTTAACTATAATTAACTAAAGATACATACTATGCTACCTGAATATTAATACTAGCTACTTCTCATATTTTAAGCACCTGTTTATTAAGTTTGCAGTAAACCAAATTATGAAAAAAAAGAAATTGCATAGATGGAGCTGGCACATTAAAGGACAAAATATAACCCAGGAAAAATCAGTAACCCCAAGCCCACTGTAGTTATACAAGTAATACTAAAGATATAACAGTGTGTAACAAAAACCACTCTAGAAGAAATTCCTGATATTTCAAGGCTATGAAATGTCTTTAATATCACAGCTAGGTAATCATAGAATTAATGAAACATTGTTTGTTTTTCTGTAATAGTTTAAAACACTTGCTCTCACTAGCTTCAGTTGTACAAACAAGTATTAAATTTTACATCTAAAGTGGTGCAATAAAACCTTTGTTAAAGTCCACTGACACCTATCACTATAACATTTTTAACTGTTCTCATCTTCAATTCTTTGAGCTGAAATGTCTTATTGCTTTTAATTTAAAATTCATAAATGTTTTTTAAAATAAAAATCATTCTAATTTTTAAAAAATAGCCACTATGATAGAGATGTTTCCAAGATTAATGCTATGGAAAGGTGTGATGTAGTTTCCTGGTGATTAATTGACTTTTGTCTTCAATAAACCCATAATTTTTATTACAAATATAAGATTCAATGTTTGTTTATACATAAATATCTATATACTGGTGATATACTTGGGGGTTCTTTGGAAAATTCACTCAGTTCTTATAAACCCTCTGAAAATGATGATGAGAATACATTTTAGAAGGTACAGAAAGGATTTCATATCATGGCTCATCTTAATTATTTGCTGCCAAAAGTGCTGTTGCAAATTCTACCCTATAAGAATTCTCTTGTGATGGATCTTGACATTACCTTTTAACAGATCTTCACATATCATTGAAATTCCATAAGATGGGATATATAACAACACAGCACAAATATCAAACAGGATAAGAAAAATTATCAGTATTGGTTTGAGAAATAAACAAATTCACAAATAAAGGCTGTGAATATTTTTTTTGTGTTTCTAAACACTGACACAACATGCTATTTTAATACCATCTTCTAGGAAACACAGTGTGTCAGACAACCCTTTTTTTCATTTTCTTTTATTTATGTAAGGGATTTAAGACAGCTTGCTAAACATAATAGCTCCTTGTAGGTATTTTTAATTTCACAACCTACATCATCACAAGAGAAAAATAGTACTATGCAATTTCAATAGGGCACATACGGCATTAATAATGTCAGTAATGGCAAAACCCGAAAAAAACAGATGTCAGTAAGGAATCATCAATAGCTAAAACAATCCAGTGGGATTTTGAAAGTCTGGGGTCTCATCCCAATTCTTTTTGATAATTTAAAAACAAAGAAAGAGAATTGCAAGATGGTATATACTGTGGAAGTGAATTATAACAAGGAGAATGATAGGGCAATTTATGGAATTAAATGGATCACATGGTTGGATATATTCAGGAAAAGGACCTGTGTTGTCATAGAGCCAAATGTAAGGCTATTCATCTAAAAATAAGAATCTAGACCATACCTTAATGAGGACAAGTGGTCCCTGGAAACCATTTTATTTGAGAAAGAGGCAGGTTTGCTGTGGATAAGGATGCCTCAGATTACAAACAGTATGGTCTTTTTGAGGTGTAACAAGGTAACTGGGAATAGAAAGGCAATGTTGGGACTGATATTGAAATAAAAATCAGTTTAGACCTGCACATGTTAAAATGCAATCAGAGAAAGTAAAAGGGAACTTTTCAATTTAGAAAGGATCCATAAAAGTAACTGGAAGCCTACTGAAGACACTTCACATTAAGAAAACTGATAAAAAACAACCTTTTTTTGCTTCAGACAAAAGCAAGACATTATGTCTTTTTAATGAAAAGTGTGGAACAAATGGAATAAATTTCCATGTCAATGACACACCAGTCATCCTTGGAGGTTTTTAAGACCAGGCTGGATGGGGGTCTGAGCAACCTGATCTAGTGGGAGGTGTTCCTGACATTGTCAGGGGGGTTGGAACTAACTGATCTTTAATGTCCCTTACAAGCCTGACAATTCTATAATTCTATAAATTAAATCATGTTATATCATAGATGATCTAAAAGTATGCCTTAAATTTTAAATTCTGTTAATCTCTCTATGGAGAGGAGTAAAATTCAAGCAAACTGATTATTGAGCCAACTCTTTAACCCAGTCTGTCTGCTCCTTGGTTAAAGTAAACAAATGGTAATTAGTTAGGGATGCAAGAGAGAAACGGGCAAAATTTTTAGTGAGTCACATGCTAGAAACAAAATTTTTACCATATAGGTTAAAGCCTGATTATGATGATCACAATTTTATGATTGAGCCATATAAGGCACACATGGGACTGTTTCAGTCTTCTGTGTTTAAAATTCTTACCAGAGAATGTTCACAAATATTTATGCTTACAAATTTTACTTTATATTTCCATAAAGACAGTGAAGTATTTACTTTCCATATTCTGAACAGGTAAAAGGCAAGACATATAACAAAACTGATGCTCTGTTTATGGTTCATTGTGAAATCCCATACATACTGAAAACTTAGACAGTTATCTAAATTCTAAAATTAAATATGGCTTTTATAAACTACGAGTCTTTTCCTTGAGAACTGAATGTTTTTTGAAATATGGAGGAGGGATTGTTATTTTTTGGAAAATACTGTAATTTTAAAAGATATAGCACACAATTATTTATATCCCATGAAACAGCATACTGTTAGATGAGTTCAAAACCTCTCGGGAATTTAGTCAGTACTACTCCAAAAATATAGTCAGTATTCCTCCAAATTTTAGACTAGGAAAGGTAATATGATCACAAATTACAAACTGCATGTCAGAGTAGTTTGTTTCATTCATTTCAAACTGATTTCTGACAGCCACAATTAAAAGTTTGAAATTAGATCACAAATAACACAGTATTTCCTTTATTAGTCCATGTTACCAAAAAATTTTGTCAGTCAGTGTATTTTTACATGTTTGTGATTGATGGCCTTTATTTACTTCCCCAAAGAAAATGCTAGAGAAATACAACTACAAATAGAAACTTCCTTTACAGTGCATATGGTGGTTCACTTCACACATCATCAGCTTTCCTAAAAGCAAGTATCTCACCACAACAGTATCACTCAGTGCTTGATCTAAAGTGCATCAGACACCAAACACTGTGGGAATTATTTTTCAGATTTGTTCTTACTGCACAAGAGAGTTCAATTACCTTTTTCCACAACCTTCCACAGGACTATAGCTTACTGGAAATTTAAAGAAATGTTACTTTATGATATCAAATTAATAAAGGTTGGTAAATTGTCCCTTGCTTTAAGTTCCCTAACCCAGTCAAATCAGTATTCTCCTTACAGTTTACCAGCATGTTCTGTAGGACAGCAACAACATCCTTTATGTGATGTCTGTAGTAGAGCATTACCTGTGGGAATGTGAGATAGAATGAGTAAAGATATGAGACTTCTGTATCACGGACTGGGTAATGAGATCACAGACCCTCAGAAAACAGAGATTTGAACCAGTAAGCCCACATGGAGTGGCATGTAAAGGCAGAGACTCAATTTCAGTTAAGGGTTTTATCTCAGTACTTTCCCATACTAATAAATTTATGCCACTCTGATAAGTGGTTTCTCTCTGTAAACTTCTCTAATGAGAATCACCCTTGCTTGCCTTTCCACTTCCACACTCAACAGGGGAAAGATCTAATCTGATTCAGAATATGTAAATGTGTCCTTGGATGTCTAGAAGCATAAATGTTCCAATTGTAGATGTCAGCGCACAGCACGGGACCAGAATAGGTATTAGGACCACATAGGTAAAATTCTGCACATCAGTATTATACTCAGAATTACAAGCACCCCAAGCCTGTGGCTTTGGAGTTAACCAAAAGAAAACAGTGTTGACATGAGTGCAAACAAATATTATCATTTGTGTCTGATTTCAGTTAGCACCAGCCCTTGGACCTACTCAGGAAATGATGCTGGGTCCAGCTTCCTTCACAGCCTATTGCTTTGTTTCAAAGGACACTGTTTCATCCAGAATTTAAGAATCATTGAGACAGACAGAAGTAACTGAAGCAGCATAACTGCTTGGCTCAAGCTTGAGGTTAGCTAGAGAAAGGGATATCCTAGGTAATCTCAACTTCAGAAACAGTTTCTTCTATATTTTGCATTATCCAGTCATTAGACTGTGCCCACATAACCTGGTGTCTAAGGTCCTCTTGTTTAAAAACATTTTTTCTCGGACTTTTAGGCATGGACTTCGTTTGTATCCAGAAACTGAGAAATTCATAGCTGCTAGATCAACTAGCAGTGAGACATTGCAATGATTACACAAGTCTGAGGATCCTACAGGCTCCATTGGGACTGAAGACTTAAAGCTGTCTACCTAGGTTTATGAAATATTCACACATTGTAAATATATATGCAAGGATATTAATCTAATACTTTAATATAGGGTAGAATAAATCTCAGTTTAAAAGCTATTCATATCCCTTTTGTTGCTTAATTGCCATTCCAGTAGCTAAATTACTATATTCTAATCAAGCAGAATAACTGAACTCTCCACTAAGCAAGAAAATGGAGTGCTTCTATTTGATGAAAGCAAAGACAGCAAATACCAGTCAAGATGTTAGGGTTTAGTACTACAATCACAGTGCTTGTAAGCTATGTCACTACTAATCCCTTAAAAGTTTCACATAGGATTGATTTATTTTGAATCTAGGATTCAATATAGTTCATGTTCAGTTTTTCTTAGATTAGCGATAGTAAAAATAGATAATATAACCTAAATAAGTTATCCCTAATTAATAGGAAGAAGAGAAGTAGAACTAGAGCTTAACAGGTAAAAATATGCTTCTGACTATGCCACATAGGAAAAACCAAAGTTGATTAAAAATTCAAAAAGAGAAGATAGACTTATTATCCATTTTCTCAGTTCCAAGTCCTCCAAATATCACATAGTAATACCACTGATAAGATGCAAAATCAAAAGTCATAAGGTTAAAAATATAAAGGCCGGGGCTCCACAGCATATTTTGATGAGAGTTTGAGAAACCAGTGCTGACAGAAAAGATGCAACTTACATTAGTTGTAGCTGTGCAAGCAAGTGCAACAGAGTATCAGCTGACATAAAGAGCAACATTATTATCTTTAATACAGAAATAAAACCAGAATGTTTTGTTTTCTTTTCTTTCAGATGTTGGTGGCACAACATAGGGAACACAGTTTAGTAATCTTAATCTTTGAAGGAGAAAGTGGAACCATAATTCAGGCCAAAGCTATTGCATAAAAAAGGACTCAAATCTGCTCTCAGTTTACAAACAAGCAACAGTTTCCTAACAAATATAATAATTGACAACAATTGAAACAAATCTGAGAAAAAATAACTTAAACAACAGGAAGAAACTAGTTAGAATGTTATCTCACTATACATTTAGCAGCAATTAATGCTGCATTAAACAAATTAATTAAATGTATAATTTCCTCAGATTACATTTTTTAAATCTATAGTAAGCAAGCCACTTATAGATACAGATATACTCATCTACAGAGTGTGCATTTTTCTCAATTACAGCATATGCCTCAGACTTACAGATAAGGACATGTACCTATACACAGCCACAAAGACAATAGTATTTTATTTCCAATTTTAAAATTGTTTATTTCTTAATACATCATACATTAGAATTTATGAATAGATTATTTATGTAAAGATTCTATATATACATACATACCCTCCCACTCTAATGTTGTATATTTTTCTACAATCATACAATTATACACAGTTGCCAAAAATAAAAATAAAATAGCCTGTAAATTATTAATTTATTGTTATAATACTTGCTTTTATTAAAAAACAAAACAAAACAAAACACCTTTCTCAGTATTTTAAATACCTTTGTTAACAAAAAGCAGTATTGTCGCTTTTCCAGAGAGGAATATCATTTTATTTCCCATCAAGATGCAAGTGCAAGAATTTTATGATTTCTGAACCAAAATACAACAACAAAAATTGAAGAGTTGCTGTCATTATTTCCAATCTCCAACTGAATCATTTGAATTTCACATTAGGTAGGATGTCTACATGGACACCTATGAGATAATAAAGTGCAATACAGGAGCCTGATTGCACTCACTGCACAGCAAGAGTGAGAAGATGAAAAGTTTAAGATGCACTAAAAACTGAAGTTCAATATTCATGTGAACATAAATCAATTTCAGGAGTCCTTGTTGCGTTCTATAACAAATACGTTATTTTTCACATTCAACTAATACGATTAAAATGCAGAAAGTCAGTATTATTTATACAGGTCTGCAGATTTCAAAATTTTGGCTGTATTGTGAGCACAGCTGAGAAAAAATCTCCTAATCCTGAGATCATTTTCAGGAGTACAATAATGTCTTCCTGTAGCAGATTGACCATGATTAGATGCTGGGTGCCCACAAAAGCCACTCTATCACTCCCCTTCTCAGCAGTACAGGGGAGAGAAAATAAAACAAAAGTCTCCTTGGCTGAAATTAGGGCAGGGAGAGATCACTCAGCAGTTACTGTCATGGGCAAAAGACTATATTAAATTAATTTTTCCCCAAGTTAAGCCTATATATCAGTCAGAGTAGGGTAATGATAAATAAAACCCAATCTTAAAAAAAACACCATCCTCTCACACCTCCCTTCTTCCTGGGCTCAGCTGCACTCCTGATTCTTTCTTCCTCCTCCCTACCAGCAGTGCAGGTGGATGGAGAATGGGGGTTGCAGTCAGTTCATCACGTCTCTGCTTATCCTTCCTCTTTAGCAGAGCATTCCTCACACTTTCCCCCTGCTCCAGCATGTGTTCCCTCCCATAGAAGACAGTCCTCCATAAACTTCTCCAACGTGAGTCCTTCCCATGGGCTACACTTCTTCATGTACAGCTCCCTTCCATGGGGTGTAGTCCTTCAGTAACAGACCGCTTCAGCATGGGCTCAAAAGTCACACTAGCAAACCTGTTCCACCATGGGCTCCTTTCTCCATGGGTCCACAGGTCCTTTCAGGAGCCTGCTACATCATTGGCTTCCCAGAGTGTGATGGCCTCCTTCAGGCATCCACCTGTTTCAGTATTGTATCCTTCATGGGCTGCAGGTGGTCATCTGCTCCACCATTAACCTCCATGGGCTGTAGGGGGACAGCCTGCCTCACCATGGTCTTCATCATGGTCTGAAAGGAAATCTTTTCTCTGGTACCTGAAGCACCTCTTCTCTTTCCTTCTTTAATGACCTCAGTGTCTGCAGAAATGTTTCTCTCACAGTCTCACTTCTGTCTTCTGGTGGCTGCTGCAGTTTTTTTCCTCTCTAATTAAATATGTTATGATAGAGGCACTACCACCATCACTGACAGGCTCAGAAGTGGCCAGCAGTGGATTCATCTATGTAGCTGTCCAGCATCAGCTCTGTTGGACAGAGTGGAATCTTCCAAGGGCTTATCACAATCTGGGAAACAATCGATTTTGAAGATATTGCTCTGAATTCTTCTAAATTTTCATCTTAAGACTTCGGAGAGAACTGAGTCATGTACTTGGTTGGTTTTCAGTAAATATGGAGGCTAAAACCTTCCTCCATCAGATAAAGACAAAGCTTCTCTTTTTGTTCTCTGTTCAAACTGACTAAAGGTTTTTTTATGGAGGGCAAAAGGTTGGTCAAAACATGTAAGAACAAAACGCATAGAACCAACAATGAACTTATCTTACATTTTTCTTCAAAATGGAATAATTCTATGTTTCTCCAATAAATTTTAGGAAAACACAAAGCACCATGTATGGGTTTTAAGTGTTTTTGACCTGTTTCCATACTTGTGAAAAAGCTTTACTTTACGGTTGTCATTGTAAACTGATTTTTATAGAAAAAAGTATGTGGGAAAAGTGTATAGAAAGTTTAAAATATTCTAATTTTTTTTTTAAGCTATGTTTAACACAAAGAAACAAATGAAAGAGAAGTATACATGCAGCAGCTCCATAGAGAAGAATTATTTATACATTAGTACAAGCATTTTAGTCCTGCTCCTCTAATGGAAAGAGCATGATTCACTGATAATTAGAAAATAGATTTATAGTGGTGAAAGTGTTCAACTATTTTCCAGTAGTTCTATGAGGGCTATGATCACAAATACAAGCTATTTTCAAGTGGTAAAATAAAGAAGGATTTAAAATTCACTTTCTTTAGCTTGCTGACCAATACCTTAATTACTATCACATTGTTTCAAGTGTTAGTGATATATATCTATAAACATTAAATTTAATTTGTACATATATATCTGTGACTTCTATGTATGTATTCATATATATGTATTCATGTATATATGTATATATATACACATATATATGTATTCATATATTCTATTAATATATAAAGTACTATTTGTAAAATTTATACAAACACCAATTTCCCTTAAAAGCTGAAGTTCTGAAAGAGTCTAAAAAACAGCAGTAAAATCCACCTGTATTTAGTACAGAAAAAGAGTATTTGAAAATTGCTTTGAAGAAACAGGTTATTTATTATTATTTGAAATGATACCTCTATTTGCATTCAGCCTCTGGTCCTGGAAATTATCACTGAAACTTTAGAAAGTAATGGTGTGGAAATAGGAACTCCAACCTAACATCTTAGCTATTATATGTTCACTTGTAAATATTTCTTAACAATACGAAGCAACAAAAAACCCAGAGGATAACAATTACACAGTGGCATCTAACACATCTTGCTTTTCTTGAATATATTACGTGGCTACCTAGTATTAGACTCATTAATAAGGCACAGTCATGACTAGGTTTCTCAAACATGGAGTTCTACATTATCTAGTAAATCAAAGTACATTTTCCCTAACAATTCTCTCTAATAGAGATAACCCTTCTATGTAGATTAAAGCTAGTGCCACCATGCCTACCTGAGCAACAATTAGTGGTTTATATTTGTAAACAATTAAAGCTTGCTGTTTAGAGACTACATGAATTCTCTTTCTGAGACTACTTCTGTACTTCTTTCACACTAACTTGTATAAGCAATAATACAGAAACAATTTAAATTTTTTCAATTTATTTTTTAATTTCCAAAATACAGTTGAACTTTATGATAACACACTGTGGATAGTAAAACTCATGGTCAAAGCAACCTAGAGCATTCAAACCCCCTAAAGTATATCCCAAAGCACTGTTTTAAAATTTCTAAATGATCACTGAAGAATTTCTGAATTCAGCTTTTTCAAAATTCTTGAATGTTTTTCCACCTCAGAGGTGATATATATTTTCTAAAGTGAAAGTATCCTAAGACCATTATATTCCATTTGTGTAAGGCCTGACAAAGACAACTGAATAGCTACTGTGCTAAAAAAGAACATAAATCTTACCTGAGATAATTCATTAATGTCCACAAGTCCATTGTTGTCTGAATCGAAATAATTAAACATTTGATCTACAAGAAGTTTCTTTGAAGCCATTTTCTTATCAAGGGTTTTATCTTTTGATTGTGCAATGTATTTCTGATTTTGTAGATCAAGTAACATATTTTTCACTTCAGTGTATTCACTAGGTTTGCATTTATCCCCTGAAAATAAATGACAAAAGATTATTTTGAATTTGATTTGTTATTAAGAGTTCAAAAGTAAAATTTTGGGGAAGAAAAAAAAATTAAAAAAAAGGTAAGGTAAGCCTGAGAGTAATAACTACTTATAAGAGTACCAACCGGATTGTTTTATGAGACAAGGAATTTGGTAGTAATTTGACAGACCCCATTTCCTTCCCTGGTCTTCAGATTTAGGCCAAAAAAAAAATATTGCACTTCTAGATATTTTCTTTAGAAAAAAATTTCTGTTCATGGAAACTAAAGAAAGTTCTAACAGTTCCCAAGCCATTTTATTTAGATCATTATGGAAAGGTGTATCTGAAGATTTTTTAAAACACTGCTTTTACTAAGGAATTTCATAAATAAAATGAATCCTGCAATGAAATATATGCAGCACAACCTGCAAATATGATAGAAAATGAGAGATTATAAAGAAAACATTTTATAATAATGTTTGACTTCAGAAAGGAGAAATTACACTTAAGTGCTCAAAAACTAGCTCTACATTTCCATTTACTTGAAATACCAAACCTACTTGAACAAGACAAGAAGGGATATGCCAGAAGAAAAGAAAGGATATCTTTGAAAAGTTCTAGTTTATTCTTTTCATTATCAAATTAAAATATCAAATATTCTTTTCATTATTAAAGTGGAAATTGCTACAGCAGATGTCCTACAGGTAACAATTGCAGTCACTACTTATTCTAAACCAAAGCACAATATAGCATACACACAGTATTATTCTCTTATATCAGTTGCTGTATATTTTAAGTAGAACAGAGAAACAGTTTAGAAGTTTTGGGTTTTATTAAGATAATATTAGTATTTCAAAACTTTTTTTAACAAGGTATGTAGAGGTAGACTAGCAAAATACTATGTATTTGTTGCTAATGTATATGTACAGTTAGCTACCACTTAAGTTACCTTCAAGAAGCAAATTCAAGTCTGGAGCAATACACTAATTAGAATAGAAAGCTATGTTCCATTCTTTTTTAAGATACTATGAAGCAGACACAAGTATTGATGAGAAACAATTATTTACCTTAGAGGTTTTGCTTAGGCAGTAGTTTTGTTTTGCAAGTGCCACCCATTTAAGAAATGTCTAATTTATATGTATGAGACTAGAGTTTATTATGCCCATTGTAAGGGTGGTTCAATAATACTTTGATTGATGGTCGCCAATAGGGTGATTCATGCAGGCCTGCTGTGGGAAGTCACGAGATGGGTACAGATCTGCAAAGGAAAGTTTCTGTTCTTCTTATCAGAGGAGAGCTGTGAGAGTTGCCAAGGGAGTTTCTGTTCCTCTGTCTGAGGGACTAGCTCTTATCAGAGGAGAGTGGGCAAGACTGCACTGTCCTTGAACAGGATGGTAGAGTTTATAGCCAAGGATGAGGCAGCTGAAGATGAGGAAGGCCTAGTGGGGTAGAGGGGGTGCACAACCCCCATACTGGGGTGCGCAGCTGCAGAAAGACCAGAGACCAACACTGCTGGGCAGGGTTGCCGCCTTGAGCTGCTGCCTCCTGGCACATACTGGCCATGCGTGCCAGGACTCGGGGGCTCTATGAAAGCTGGATTCAGGAACAGATGAGCTGAGCTGCACGTATCCTGCCATCGAGATCGTGTTGTCTCTGTGGGGACACCCGCTAAGTATGCGTGCTGACCAGCTCCCCTGAACCTGGGAATCATACATCTGCCTGGTCTGTATCTTAGGGTAAGTAATGCTGCTTTGCTTGCTTTGTAGGAATAATAGTTTTGCCTGC
>JANHGN010021776.1:0-15204 GCA_024605025.1 Megaceryle maxima | reverse complement strand
CCCAGTCTGTACTGGTGTAATTTATTATTCTTCCCCAGATGCAGGACTCTGCACTTATCCTTGTTAAACCTCATTAGTCCTGAGAAGAAAGACTTGGGGTTGCTGATTGATGAAAAGCTCAACATGAGCCATCAATGTGCAAGTTCAGTACAGAAAGCTAACCATACCCTGGTCCCCATCAACAGAAGCATGGCCAACAGGTTGAGGGAGGTGTTTCTGTCCCTCTATTCTACTCTAGTGACCCCATCTCAAGTACCGTGCCCAACTCTGGAGCCCCCAGTACAAGAGGGACATGGACCTGTTGTAGATGGTCCAGAGATAGCTACAAAGATGATCAGAGGGCTAGAACAGCTCTCCTACAAGGTCAGGCTGAGAGAGTTGGAGTTCAGCCTGGAAAAGGCTCTGAGGAGACATTATTGTGGCCCTCCAGTATCTGAAGGAAGCCTACAAGAAAGGTGAGGAGGAACTATTTACAAGGGCTTGTTCTAACAGGATGAGGGGTAATGCCTTTAAACTCAAAGGGGTTAGATTTAGATTAGAAATTAGGAAGACATTCTTCACGGTGAGGTTGGTGAGACACTGGAATGGGTTGCTCAGGGATGTTGTGGATACCTCATCCCTAGGTGTGTTCAAGACCAGGTTGGCTGGAGCTTTGAGCAACCTGGTCTAGTGAGGTGTGTTCCTGCCCATGGTAGAGGGGTTGGAACTAGATGATCTTTAAGGTCCCTTCCAACCCAAACCATTCTATGATTCTATAAAAATCTATTTCAGAAAAGATTTAAATGTGAGAGGCCTGACACTGAAGTGTATTCAGAAAAGTGAGATCTCCTCATAAAGTCATGTTCCTTCTCAGGACAGATGATGACAATCATGGCATGGGAACAGATGTTTCTGCTGCTAAAAGTATCTTACCCATTTGTTTGCTCAGATCAACCCTTTTTGTTTACATAGCAGAAGCTTCTGATTACAAGCCATGATCTTGGGTGCATTTCAGGTGCTGACAGCAGCCACTCTGGCTATAAACTGGGAAACATCCTAACTGTGCGTGATCTTCTAGGTTCCCAAATTTTGACAGTTCTAGAGGTCTATGAAAGGTTCCTGACTTTTGACAGTTCTAAGTGTCTATGAATAAGATGGATGAAAAAAACCTCAGCAGAATATACAAGTCCACATGTGCCTGGTGTGTTATGAACAATAGTCCAAGCAATTCCAGAGCTGTGAAGGTCACAGGCAGACTAATGAATTTGTTGTTCCATTTTATTCCCCAAGGCAAAGAGAAAGCAAACATGTAAAGAGAAAATCATAACAGTAAGAAAAAAAAAAATTACAAACTAAGTAGATCTGATTAAAAAAACCCCCCACATTATTTAAATTAACATTTTACATAGAATCATAGAATCATTTTGGCTGGAAGGGACCTTCAAGATCATCAAGTCCAACCTTATTCCTAGCCCTGTCAAAACCACTAAACCGTGTCCCTAAGCACAGCAGCTGCCTGGCTCTTAAACACCTCCAAAGATGGTGACTCCACCACCTCCCTGGGCAGGCTGTTCCAATGGCCTGACAAAGCTTTCAGTAAAGAAATTCTTCCTAATATCCAGTCCGAACCTCCCCTTGTTCAACTTCAGGCCATTTCCTCTTGTTCTTCTGTTAATTGACAGGGAGAACAGAACAATTCCCGCTTTGCTACAACTACCCTTCAGGTAGTTGTACAGAGCAATAAAGTCTCCCCTCAGCCTTCTTTTCTCAAGGCTAAACAGTGACAGATCTTTCAGCCTTTTCTCATAAGAGACATGCTCCAAACCCTTTACTAGCTTGGCAGCCTCCTCTGTACCCTCTCCAATACCTCAACCTCCTTCTTGTAGAGAGAGGCCTAAAACTGGACACAGTATTAGAGGTGTGGTCTCACGAAAGCTGAGAACAGAGGAATGATCACCTCCCTGCTCCTGCTGACTACACCATTCCTGATCCAGGCCAGGATACTGTTGGCCTTCTTGGCCACCTGGGCACACTGCTGGCAGGACAGGAACCTAGAATGAAGGATGTAGGAGGACACAATGACTTCTTTATCCATGCATGATCATAAAACACTCTCAAAAGACACTGCTGAAGCCAAAACACATGCCACTAACACATATTCCAGGCATCTAGAATTTCAACATACGTGGACTACCCTTAAAAACCACTATATACTGAAATTCATGCTGAACAAAACACTATGATTACTTTGCTACGAAGCTTCTTACAAAGGGTCAAATACAAGAATCTAAATGCTGCATCAGTGTGATCCTGGGGAACAAATTCTGTAAGTCATTATTTTCTTTCAAAGCTGGTTCTCATCATACAATACTGATGGTGACTTTTTTGCCAAAGGCACTCCTCTTAGTAGAATTTCAGCAGGCATGACATAATACAACCATTTCTGGGTGTGTATTGGGATGCTATCAGATACAAAGAAAATTATTTCATCAGAGCACCAACAAGCTATTTAAATACCAGCTTTCAAAACAAATGTTTCTGTTACTGCCCTTTTGTTATCTGACACTAAAATCAGGTACAAGTAATTTAGATTATTTATTCAATGCTAAAAAAAACCTAAGGGCCATGCTCAGAGAACAGATATGTTACCTTTTCAGAATTTATATCCTAAAGGCAAATTCACAGAATATGATTACACACCTCTTCCCTTACCACATTCTATTCCTCTGCCACTATTTTTTCCTTGACAGTTTCTGACTGATTGTACAAGTTGTTTTAGTCATGCCAAAAGCAAGACAGTCCTTTCAGTCTTGTATTAGCACTGAATTGCTGGACTGTCGTAATATTGTGTTCCTCAATTACTCCATGAATTAACTAATGCAAAGATTCTCTCAGCAGTAGACACTAAACATTTCCATAGATTACTGCAATTATTCTAGATTATCATCCCCCTCCACCCCTAACGTAAAGGGTCTTAAAAGTCTTGATGTGCTTACCTGTGGACATAGTATTTCTATCAAACGGATGGATTTCTGCAGCCTTTCTAATAAAAATTAATGGAAATGAAAAAAAGGATTTATTGACTGGTAGCAGATGGATGAAGGATTTTGCAGAGGTATGACTCATGTAAATTACAACAAGAGTAAATTCAACCTCTCTCTATGGACAAAAGGTTAGTTCTGTGTTGGATTACAAGCAGTCTGCTCAGATGTTGAAAGGAGGAAAACACTTCCTTTTTTACTTTAATGATGGGACCATGCTAAGACATCAATGGTCCCTTTATCATCATCCATAGTGCGGGCCTACTTTGCACTCTTGGGAAGAAGCTCACAGAAATGCTCGCAATAAAACCAATTGTGCTCAGACTTAAAATAGCTGCTGCCTGTGTATGTCCTTTAAATTGTCTCCCACAATCTCAGCTCCTCACAAGCTATAGCCTCCTCCATGACTACTAACAGGTTCCATTGTTTTCTGTTTCTCATGAGCAAAGTAGGTGCTTAAGAAAAGATTTGATTTGATGTTTTGTTGAAACAAGCAGCTGTTGTCATTCCAGCTATTGGTTGCATACATAGGTTGTAAAAGAATTAGAAATCTTGGACTGAATTTGTCTTCTAACACACTGCTTCCATTGACCAATGACTTTTAAATCTTTAGATGACCAAAAGGTTGTGGAAGGGATTTAAACTGGATGGCTTTTGTGGATTCAGATGGACAAAGATGTGGTCTTTTTCAGCACAGGTTAATACTAGCAACTGTTAGTGATGAATTCTGACACAGCTCACAGATCTTTTCACAGAATCGCAGAATTTCTGAGGCTGGAATAGCCCTCCAAGATCATCAAGTACAGCCTATGACCCAACACCATGACATCAGCTAGACCATGTCACTAAGTGCCACATCCAATCTTTCCTTAAACACCACCAGGGATTCTGACTCTACCACCTCCCTGGGCAGTCCATTCCAGTGTCTAATCACCCTTTCCATGAGGAAGTGCTTCCTAATATCCAACCTAAACCTTCCCTGGCGTAGTTTCAGGTCATGCCCTCTCCTGTCACTAGTTTCCTGGGAGAAGAGCCCAACCCCCACCTGACTACAACTTCCTTTCAGGTAGCTGTAGAGAGTGATAAGGTCTCCTGAGTCTCCTCTTCTCTAAGATGAACAACCCCAGCTCCCTCAGCCTCTCCTCATAAGACTTTCCCTCCAGTCCCTTCACCAGCCTTGTTGCTCTCCTCTGGACCTGCTCCAGCACCTCAATATCCTTCTTGAAGGGTATTGAGGGGCCCAGAACTGCACACAGTACTGGAAGTGAGGCCTCACCAGTGCTGAGTACAGGGGGAGAATTACATCCCTGCTGCTGCTGGTCACACTATTCCTGATAGAAGCCAAGATGCCATTGGCCTTCTGTGCCACCTGGGCACACTGCTGACTCATGTTCAGCCAGTAATTAACCAGTACTCCCAGGTCCCTCTCTGCCAGGCTGTGGTCCAGACACTCATCCCCCAGTCTGTAGCACTGCAGGGGGTTACTGTGGCCAAGGTGTAGGACCCTACACTTGGTCTTGTTAAACCTCATATTATTTGCCTCAGCCCATGGACTCAGACTGTCCAGGTCCCTCTGTAGCATTTCCCAACCCTTCAGCAAATTGACACTCCCACCCAGCTTTGTGTCACCTGCAGATTTACTAACAGTACACTCAATACCCTCATCCAGGTCATCCTTAAAGATGTTGAATAGAACTGGGCCCAGTACTGATCCCTGGGGTACGCCACTGGTCACTGGACACCAACTGGATGTGGTACCATTCACAACCACTCTCTGTGCCTGGTTGTCCAGACAGTTTTTAACCCAGCAAAGAGTGCACCTGTCCAAGCCATGGGCTGCCAGCTTTTCCAGGAGGATGCTGTGGGAGACTTTGTCAAAGGCTTTGCGGAAGTCTAGGTAGACCACATCAACCTCACCTACCAGATGGGTCACCCAGTCATAGAATGAAATCTAATTCATTAGGCAGGACCTTCCTTTCCTAAACCCGTGTTGGCTGGGCCTGAGCCCCTGTTTGTCTTGTACATGCTGATTTATGGCACTAAGTTTTTAATCTGTTTAAAACAGATTAAACAATTGTCTTGAATAGTTAATGAACTCAGATACTGGAGTAGCTTTAGTGGAGACAAAAGGAGAAAGTTATCAAACTCATCACAGAGCCTTAATAGAGATGTTTTCAGCTGATCAACAAATAATCAAATCTCATATAAGTACTGACTGCAAATCATATTTGATGGCTACTTGTGGCTTGCAGTCATCCTCCTTAAACACACACTCTCATTCTGCTAAACCTATAATCTCACCCATTTGCTTGCTGGGTTGGTGTTAGAGGTGCTGCAGCTCTGTACTACAGTGTCATCTCTTTTACACTCATTACCCCACGTTTGGCACCACTGGTGACCACCCTCATACACAATCTGCTTATGAGCTTCAATGCCATGAAACAGCAAAAAGGCAACTGTCACATGCAGCAGCTGCATGTTTACAGCTTAGTGGTGCCCTGTATTCAAAACAGCTTTGAAAATAAGCTCTCCCAACATCAGATTAATGACAGTTATTTCTCACTCCCATCTCAGGCCCAGCAGAGAAAGTCTACTCCTCAAGTCTAAAAGGCCAATTTGATACAGCTAGCAATGCAATAAAAGGTTTTGGTACAGTTTTATATATTTTTGTGACATTTCACTGTTTTGCTTTAGATACAGAAGCTATAGGATCTTAGGCAGAATGCAGTATTAACATCAGATGCTTAGGACTTATTTGCAAAGCACTTCCTATGAAGACAGACTGAGAGAATTTGGGTTGTTCAGTCTGGAGAAAAGAAGGTTCCAGCGAGACCTTATTGTGGACCTTATTCCAGTATCTTAAGGAGGCCTACAAGAACACTGGTGAGGAACTTCTGAGGACGTTGGGTAGTGGTAGGACTAGAGGGAATGAATCAAAACTATAGATGGGTTGATTCAGGTTGGACATTAGGAAGACATTCTTCTAATAATCTATGAGGCTTTTTGAACTCACCTGGCTGTGATGATAAGTGTCATTGAGACAGTTCTATACGTTTCTAGGGAATATGTCATTTGCCACTACAAATGATTCTCCTACATCTTTTATGAAACCCAACAAAAAACAGGCAGTTATCATAACATATAGCAGAGGTTGTGGGGTTCTTTTGAAATGCTAATTCAAGAAAGAAGGGTTCTTTATTAGATATTTTAGGAACTAGTATCAATAATGAAGTAAAAGTTGTAAGAGATGGTAATAGCATGGGTAAAGCATACATAGAATGATGTGAAGAGAATGATGACCCCATTCATAGGAAAAATGGAAAATTTTTCAACAGTCACCTATTTCACAGAAAGGGACAACAATTTAAGCAGAATTAAGTACAAAGTACTCAATGATAATGAAAAATACCAGCTTTCAAACTGGACAAACAAGCAAAATATGAAATAGTCTCAAAGTTCTGTGATCAAACCACAATCAAAGCTTAAGATTTTATAAACAACTTACAATTCTAAATTATTTTTGCACATTTTTACTGTTGCACTTTTTCCAAAACAGTCACTCCTCTTTCAAAATGGCAAAAATAAAAGTTACATGATGAGAGTTATTGTAATACCAAATAACAAAGAAATAACTGAAAGAGCAACTCTACACTGTTAAGGAAGAATATCTAGGAGTAATGCTTTGAGCTCCAGTTTGCTGCAGTAAGAGAATGATGCATGTATGAAGAATGACTTTTATTGTGAAAATAGGTTATAAGCTGTCAGTGGAAGATAAGAAGAATTAGAGAATGCAATGAAATAAGCCTCTGCCTACATGTTGCAGTCCCTAAGAGATGAAAGAACAGATGTATTTTTTCTCCCCTTGAGTTTTTCACTGGCTAAGAAAAGCTCAAATTCAGTGCAAGGGTCTTTTTATTTCTTTTTAGAAAACACATTTAGACAAGGTAAATGAATACTACAGAGTTTAATGCTCTTCCTCAATGAGAACATGTTTTTCCACAGCTCCAGTTTCTCGGAAAATTCTTTATATAACACTCTTCATCAGTGGATTTTAAGGGACTTCACAGAGGAAACAGAGGAAAGTATCATTTTCCCTCAGTTTACAGTGAGGAAAAACAGACATAAAACCCAGTACAGATATCAAGGATGATTCTCAAGGCTGGCACCATCTAAGAATTTTCAAACAAGGTTCCAGTGCTGATGACAGAACTGTAAAGTCTTGCAATATCTCAACTTGCTCTGTCTAAACATCCATGGAGACCAGCAAAGGTATCCCTACCTTTCTCAGTAGCTTCTGGGACCATGGCTTTCCAGAAACCATTAATTTCCAGTTTTATCTCAGCTCCATCCAAAAACATGGTGACAAAGGCAGAAATAAAGGCCATGTCTCAGAAGAGTGAGAATGATATTCTACCCACTAGCAAGCCTGATAAAATGGAATTAATAGTCACATTTAATTTTTGAAATACAAGATCGGTAATTATGCTCAGAGACAGATAATGTACTCATATCAGCCATGATTTCACGAGGTCTGAAAATCATCATTGTGCTACTGAAAAACAGGTTTGGAATGTGCTACAAGTTTAACAGCAAGTAACTCACAGAAGGTGCAGATTTTTTAGAAAGTTTTTTAACTCCTTGCCTAATATATCAATTCTCTTCAACAGGTTTCAGGAAAAACAAAACAAAACAAATAAAGAAAACTTTACAAATTTTCAGGAAGACATTTTTGGGCATATTAGATCCTTATTTTCTCTCCAGTTCTTCCACTTTTCAGAAATTGAATCTTACCTATGTAGCTAGATACTTGGCTGTCCTCTACCAGTTCTTCAGCAATCTACACTGAAGTACTTTGCATTGTTTTCCTAAAGCTGCATGTTGTTTGGTTTGGTTCGGGTTTTGTTTGTTTGGTTTGTTTGTTTGTTTTGAGTTTTTGTTTGTTTTGGTTTGTTTTTTTTTAAGTAATATTCCAAAGTCACTGTGGCATAAAAAGCTACAAGAAAGAGTTAGAAAAGGGTGAGGGTGCAGTTTCATGAGGTACTTATGTCAACCTAATTGCAAACTGCTGTGCGGGGAAAAAAAAAAAGGAAAAAAAACATAATAATCCCCTTGTTCCTCACACAGAGCCAGTATGTTTCCTCCTCCTCACTTGTCAGCACTAGATTTCTAATGCCCTGCAGACAAATTAGAAAAGCAATCTATATTTAAATGTTTGAATTGTTAAGTCTCAAATTAAATTTTATATTTGTTTTTAAAGGATCCATGACTGACTTGGCTAGAATTTCCTACAAGTTCCTGAAACTTTACTTGACTACAGCTGAGGAGCATGTGAACATTTGTTATAAAAACAATTTTTGGTTATCTCAGATATTTGCGTAAGAGAGCTTTCTAGGTTTTATAAGGCTCCCAGTTTGCAGGGTATAAGTACCAGGATAACAGCTCTTCAGGACTAGATCCAGATGTCTTCAGGTTTTCTTGATGAGGGTTTGTAAGCATCAGGATTTGCTAAGACTGAGAGGTTCGTTGGTGAGACTCAATGTTCAGGTAAGACACTGTACTTAGCTATTTCACTTGCTGCAAAAATCGGAATTGAACAAGCAACAACAACAAAACCACAAGAAAAACACAACAGCCAACAAAAACAATTAATAGAAAACCAGCAAATTATCTCCTTTGCCATTTTCACCTGTTTATCCTTTAATTTGCCAGTTTTTAATTCTCCATTCCCCAGAAGTCTTAAGCTAGTTTTCCAGGAAATTATACTTTCCTTTATGCATGCTTATCAGAGTTGGCAAATCTAAGTGTTTTCTTCTTGTTGTTCTTGAGCTTCTGCTATGCATACAGTGATGCTTATAAAAGGCTTTGTTCATGTCTCCACAATTTGAGCACCTCTGATAGAGGAACTGAATGCAATTAACCAGGCATAGGGAGTTATTCATATGCTGATTTCTCAGGATAAGCAGACATAATTTGCTATCATTTATTGTAACATCAAATTTGCAGTGGGGACTTACAGACTTCAGGGTACTGCTCTTGTAAGAGAAAATCTGTACAGCTCCACTGACTTTAGTGGAGCTACATTGTTTATGTTGTTAAAGGACATGATCCAACATAATTTGAGACTCAGACACAGATAGTAAAATTTATTGTAGCTCAGGAAGGATCTATTCTAGAAGCAGCTTGCAAACATCAGATAATTACTGTTCAGATAGTTAAAAGAGTAGACTAATTTTCCATCTTGCACATTTCCATTTAGTATATGATGCAGATGAATCAATGCTACAAGAGGAAAAAAAATGCAGGAACCTATCAAAATGTGTAACCATGTTTGCAGTACTTTGCTGCATGTTCATTCCATCTCTTTTTTTCCTTAATTACATATATTGTTAAGTAGCAACAAAAAAAGCTTCCAAAATAATTCCTTGCTACACAACTATAAAATTACAAAACATGGCATAAAGGCTAGTTCTTCTGTAGGGACTCACTTTCTAAAGGTCAGCACTGATCTCATAAACAGTCTCCCCCTGATTTTTTTCCTTAGTAATAGAAATATGTTTATTTTTAAAAGGTCTTTGATAGTGCTATGACTTGTAGCAGGCATAAACCCTAAGAAATATCACATTCATATTCCATCATGAGAGGATATGCAAATTAAAATTGCTGTTGGTTTCTAGAACCCTGGATTGTAATTTTGTTCTATAAAATCCATACTATGAAATATCTGTGCAGATGGTTAGAAGGAACCAATGGTAGAAATATTATCCAGTTTCCACCCTTCTGTAAATGTTTCTAGTTTTGGTCATGTCCTTTTTATATTTAGCGTACACAAAAGGAGACTGATCAGCCAGCTATTTCTATATGACTTTATTACCATTATTTCATTGCCAAGGGACAGCTTAAGGTCTTTCTCTGTAGAGTTATTAATTTAGCATTTTCCATTACATGGACTGCCTTATATTATTTTAACCATGCCAAAACTTAGGGGAAAAAAAAAAAAAAGGGAAAAGAAAAAAAAAAGAAAAAAAAGAGGCAAAATATTGCAGTTGAAATGGTTATTTCTCTCTTTTTAAAAACTGAGCAATGACCATTAGATTTTTCCCATAATAGATGCAAAATCCACTCTTCTTAAAGGTTACAGGATTCCTATAATTTCTGAAGCATTTAGTTCCTATAAATAAAAAGAAGGTCTCCAGCACACTCTCTAAAAACCTGACTGGGAATAGAATATTCTACAACTACAAAGATACATTTTCTTTTTCATAATTCCTCCAGCATTACTCAATGTATAAATCCACAAAATTTAATATACTAAACATAATTTTTATTGACTCTGGTGGCTAAATAACAAGAAGATTGCCACTTCAGGAATGCCTTACATCCAAGGAGACTGTAGACCACAAAAGGATTATTGCCTCTCCCACCCTCAATTGCTTCTGCTAAAAGCCAAAGGACATTATTGAAAGAGAGCTTGGAACAGACAACCAGTTTCAATTCTATCGCATCTGTCATTTCATGGTTGGGTTTTTTTGTCCAGACATAATAAAGGAGAAAGTATTTTACTGGGTAGACAAATGGGTAAGGAGCTGTAGTGGAAATTATAGGACAGTGACAGCTTCGATCAGCAGAGATCAAAAAAAGAACAGACTGGAATAGATGCACCTAGGTGAGGTGGGGAATGAGCTACTATATGAGAAGGGATTAATTATATGAGAGAGGATGGGCCAGAGAGCTAAAATGTCAAAGAGGCACTGGGATCTGTAATCAAGCAGACCCTAAGTTGCTTTTTAATATTTTTTTTTCTTCTGTTGACATTCTAGGAAACAACTATCAAGCTTACTGACAAGTACATACTTCATTCTTTCTAACGGAGTGCCTGCCAGGGATTATACAGCACTGTTACTGCTGTTCTGTTTGCAGGAGAAATGCCTCTGTGCACCTGAGAACTCCAGGCCATCTAGGTAGGAACAACACAGTAGCACACATGAACTTGTTCTGGTTAACTTGTTAAAAAGAATTAAAATGTTTAAAATATTCAAGGAATGCAAAAGCAAAGAAGGACACCATAAAGTTTAGGAAAGTGTAAGATAATGTTGTTTAGTTCAAACTTGATTTTACATCGCTGAACGTACCTAATTAAATACTGTATTAAAGGAACACATGCTAAACTGTGTCACAGAATCATAGAATGGTAGGGGTTGGAAGAGACCTCTGGAGATCATTGAGTCCAACCCCCCTGTCAGCTCAGGAACACCTAGGGTAGGCCACACAGGCATATCTTGAGAGTCTCTAGAGAAGGAGACTCCACAACCTCTCTGGGCAGCCTGTTCCAGGCTCTGTCACTCTCACAGTGAAGTTTTTCCTCATGTTAAGGTGGAACTTCCTGGTTTTCACCTTGCTATCATTACCTCTCATCTTATCACAGGGCACCACTTAAAATAGACTGGCCCCTTCTACTTGACACCCGCCCTGCAGATATTTGTAAACATTCATAAGATCCCCTCTCAGTCTTCTCTTTTCCAGGCTAAATAGCCCCAGGGCTCTCAGCTTTTCCTCATAAGAGAGTTGTTCCAGTCCCTTCATCATCTTTGTAGCTCTCTGTTGGACTCTTTCTAGTATTTTTCTGTCCCTTTTGAACTGTAGAGACCAGAACTGAACACAATACTCCAAATGTGGTCTCACTAGTGCAGAGTAGAGGGAAGGAGAACCTCCCTGGACCTGCTGGTCGCACTCTTCTTTATGCACCTCAGGACACCACTGGCCTTCTTGGCCACAAGGGCACATTGCTATTCCGTGAATAACTTATTTTCTACCAGGACCTCAAGGTCCCTCTCCATGGGGCTGCTTTCCAGCAGGTCTACCCCTAACCTTTACAGTTACATAGTGGTGTTCCTCCTCAGGTCTAGTACTCTACATTTATCCCTGCTGAACTTCACTGGGTTTGCCTTTGCCTGGCTCTCCAGTCTGTCTAGATCTCACTGGATGGCAATACAGCCTGCCGGTGTTATCAATCACTCCTCCCAGTTTACCATTGTCAGCAAACTTACTGAGGGTACACTCCATCCCTTCATCCAGGTCATTGATGAAGATGTTGAATAAGACTGGACCCAGAACTGACCCCTGAGGAACACCACTACTTACAGGTCACCAGCTGGACTCTGTACCACTGATCACAACCCTCTGAGCTCTATTGTTCAGCCAGTTCTCAACCCATCTCACTGCTCTTCTAACCCACACTCCCTGAGCTTTCCCACGAGGATGTTAAGGGAGACAGTATCAAAAGCCTTGCTGAAGTCAATGTAGACAACATCCACTGCTCTCCTCGCATCTACCCATTCAGTCACACCACTGTAGAAGGCTATCAGATTAGTCAGGCATGATTTCCCTTTAGTGAATCCATCTTGGCTACTCTTGATAACCTTCTTTTCTTCCATGTGCTGAGATTTGATCTCCAGAATGAGCTGCTCCATCAGCTTTCCAGGAATGGAGGTGAGGCTGACTGGTCTGTAATTAGAGGATCTTCTTGCCTTTTTTGAAGACTGAAGTGACATTGGCTTTCCTCCAGACCTCAGGCACCTCACCTGTTCTCCATGATCTTCAAAAATGATGGAGAGTGGTAGTGCAACATCAGCCAGCTCCCTCAGCACTTGGGGGTGCAGCCCATGAGGGCCCATGGATTTGTGTGTGTTCAGTTTATGCAATTGATTAAGCCCACAATATAGACAGTGCTCAGGAAAAAAATTGTTCAGGCTCAAATAAATGGTTAGCATCTTTGTCTCAGTATAGTACATTTAACAGTTTTACATGTTCAGATAATCAAAACATTGTACTTGGGTGGCATTCTATAGGATATGTTCCTTTCCTGAGATGGTTTTTCCCTTTAATATTTCCTGCTTTTCCACCTATGTACATGGAAGACTGAAGAATTATCACTGAGGGGGCACATAGAGGGATAGAAGAGAGGTCATTATTGTCACAGGAGCCAGAAAGCATCAAAGTAAAAAATTCTACACTAGATTACCCACTTAATTACTAAAGGTCTTACCTTGGAAAGTCTTACTCATGTATGTACCTTCAATACTGAGAAATGAAACAGTATGCTTTGGGCTCTGAAAACTTTATTCTGCATATGATGAGACAGGACATATCACACTGGTTAGAGAGGGAGAATTTGGATGTTTCCTTTTTCTAGTAATTATGTAAGTATATGCTTGTTTACTTTATAGAAGTAGGCCTATAGAATATGTTGGGTCATTGTATCTAAACAAGCCTAGTAGCCTGCATGAATAAATATGAGAAGAGAGTATTAGAAGGCAATATCAATTGTCAATTTAAAAATGGGGGGAAGGAAGTGTCAATCTGCAGAGAAGAAAATGTTCATTTAATTTTTCTATACTATTTCTGATTTAATTTCATAGTTATTCAGAAGCGCACAGGAAGGAAAATAAAGCCATCTAATGAATGAAAAGTATTCCTATTTTAGGGAGTGATTTAAAAGTCACAAGATTAATTCATGCTTATTTGAATTCATAAGGGGATAAAATGCTAATAATCTACACTCAAGAGTTTTAAGACATCGTTGTATTGAACAGTGAAAGTACTCTTCTAGGATGATATATAGATCTTTATTACAGCTAGTGCTCAACATCTTCGATAATAACCCAGAAGATTCAATAAAGTAATAAACTGAAGAAAATACAAATCACACCAGAGATAAAGTAATATCAATGAGATGAAAGATTTTCAAAACATAATCTGAAAATAATGAAATTGGATTAGACTGGGGAAAATAGTTTGGGACAGTTGTTGAATTAAATGAAGACATTTTCAGAGCAACCTCAACATCAGGGGAGTTGAGAAAATAATATATTTCACCGTTGTGAACTGGTAGCAATAAAGCCTTTGCAGTGTTGGGCTGGGTGCACCAAAAGCTACATATGACAGATTTTGGGTACTTGGTACACTGCACTTCCATAGCTGCTTCTGGAACAGTGTGTTCAGTTCTGGGCATCTGACCAGAAACATTGCCAAATTAGAACAGACTTGAAAAACAGACTTAAATAACAGCGAACTCTCTGTAACAATAAGAAAAGCTTCTCTGGAAAATTTAAAGCTAGAATAGTCCAGAACTTTGAGAGAAACCAAGAAGAGGCACCCAGCGCAGGGACAAGATTACAACATTGCATAAAACAGCAAAGATTTAATTTCTGGTAAGAGGAAACAAGTGCAAAAGCAGAAAGAGCCCATGAAAAAACAGAAACTCCTAAACAAAATTACCATTTCTCAGTGCTTCACTTGATATCTCATGACTACGGCTGATTAGCCGTTTCCATCTGTAGGACCTAAGCCAATAAAGTATTTTTTTTTTCAATACTGGATGTATATTTTCATGCTATTCTGAACAGAAATTCTGCCACTGGTTATAGCAAATTTACTGTAAGTGTAAATGAGAACTGACCTAGGAAAAGTAAGGCAAATCAAAATCAAAGGCTAACTTTCCCACACACTGACTCTACTTTTCCCTGAAAGTAATTAGCTCATCCAGACTCAAATGAACAAACAGATGCAAAAGATTTACTTTAAAAAGAGCTGGCTTAAACTGAAAAAAAATCCAACCCAAACCAAAAAACAAATTATAAAAAAAAAAAAAAAAAGAGTACAAAATCTCTATTACCTAATGAAATAAGCAAAAGAGTAATTCTAACATACTCATGCTTCAAAAACCTGTCCAGTGTGAAAGACAGGAATTTAAATAAGGTTAATTCCACCTCTCAGGTATGCCTGACTAAAGTCAGATTCCAATAAGAAATTGCTTTAATTATGGCAAGGCAGCTAACTCTTTCGCTAAAGATGTTAGCTCTATTAGTCATAGTTAAGGAATTTTTAGTGATTTTATCATAACCACCACATTCATATCAAAGCACCATTTGGGACGAAATTTTGTCCTTAGTAACACTGTTTCAAATCAGCATTAAACTCTCTGAAGTAACTTAGATTCTGTTTACCAAATGAGAAATGGAGTGAACCTTTAATAACTAAAACAGGGGGGAACAGGAAAACGACGAACTTGAAACCTTCTTTAGACAAATTATTCCTTCTGTGTTGTGGTTTAAATGTGACCAGACTGCAACCTGAGTGGGTTTGATGTAGAGTACTGTATCCTTCTGCCCTTAATATTCCTTTTTCT
>JANHGN010021775.1:4363-46076 GCA_024605025.1 Megaceryle maxima | reverse complement strand
TTTTACTCCCCTTAATTATATACTTACAGAAACATTCCAACCAGAAAAAAAAAAAAAAAGAAAAAAAAAAAAAAAAAAAAAAAAAAAAAAAAAGAAAAAAAAAAGGCACAGAAATCTCATCTCAGAGAATCTGGAATTTAAAAATCTATATGTCTTTCTTCACACAAAAAAATTAATACATTTAAAATGGTTTATTTAAAAAGTAAGGATTAAGTACATTATACATGGTTGTGATTATACCAGTAGAACTGAAGCACAGTGAAAATAACACTTTAGATCTGCAGACAGAAATGCAGCCTCAAGGGACATGATATATTAGCCCTTGTGGATATGTGATCCATAGAGAAAGAAAAGGAAATATAAAAATAGTTTATTGTTAGATGTTCAGGCATATGAAATGATTTATCCTTTTACTCCTACTGTGCATGAGAAACTAGGGAGAGAGAGCTGATGATATACCTGAAACTTTGTTTCTTGGAAAATTGAATCTGATTCAATATAATTTCTTTTTAGGTCTGCTGTTACAATATTTTATAGGATGTTACCAAAAGACTGATTATTGGTAATGATATGATGGTGATATCTGCAGGCCTTGTTGAGAAATGGGGGCTAATTTGTGTTTGATGCTGTCCAGGGGAACCAGAGAGATGTGGAAGAACAGATAATTTATTTTTTTTTAACTATCACTGAGTGGTTTCAAAGTCTGAACACAATCTAATTCTGTTCAGATAGATCAGCCATGGAACAAGACACTGTTCCTGGGCAGGAATGCTGCATTTTTTTTTTTTTTTTGTTGTTTTTTTGTTAGAATCAAAGTTTTCACAGGAAAATACTGACTTCTGGAGGACTTTTTTTTCCTTTTTTTTTTTTTTTTAAATTTTTATTTTTAACAGAGATTGTCAAATGAAACAAGATTTGGAACAAATTACCGTGCTGCAATTTGACATAGATGGTGAGTTTTTAAATCTCAGCCCCCTTTCTCTCATAGGATGAAAGCTCTGGTCCCTGTTATCTCCCCGTGCCTTTGTTCCCTGTCCAGACGCTGTATCCCATGAGCATCCCATGAACAGTTCCCTGCTCCAGCTCATTTCTCAAAGGTGCCTGCTGGAGAAGGAGCAGATGCTCTGGCTGGGATCAAAGCAGGGCATTGCACTCAGGGAGGTGCTGAAACCAGCCCTGTTCTGGGGGAGGAGGCTCTGGAAAGAGGAACATCCCAAAGAGACTTTTAGAACGGGGTAGATAAAGTTAAAAGAAGTAGCTGAAGAAGAAATATTGCAAGACTTTTTTTTGCTGCTGTGGTCTAATAATACTGCACGTGCCTCTGGAGGTCTCACCCAGGCTGTAGAAAAAGTCTTGGACTTTGGCTGGAATCAGATGGTTGGTTTTAAACACATTCACTGGAGAAGGACGATTAAAAGAACAAAACCAACGCGCGAAGCAAACCTCACACTGTCAACTTCCAGTTCAATGTACATGAGCTTAGAAAAACAGCCTATATCTAACTCCTGGTTTTAAAGGGAATGGTTTTATTCTTAATTACAGTAAACACGGATGAGGACTTATTTCTACCTATTAGTTTATTAACACAGTGGGAAACAAATAGTTCTGGGAAATTGCACTTGAAAAATACATCGACTATAATTAGATGTAAATTAATTAGCACTTAGTATGACACACTAATGAGACAGAAGGTTGGTTTTTTTTTTTTCATTGCAAACTTCTACTTCTATCATAGCTAATCAAAGTATTTTAATATTACGAAGTCTCAAAAAGTAGGAAATAATTTATTGTTTGAAAGCATAAAGATTCTTGTAAAAAAAACCTTTCATCAAGAACTTTAATAATTTTAGAACTCTTTTATGTTGTCTAGCCGAAAAGTAGATAAAAAAGTTTTCTTGTCTGCCTCTGTTTGAATGGTTTTTTTTAAAAAGCTTGTGTAACATCTTTCTCCATAGTGTGTTAATACAGAAAGTAGCACAACATTTTCTACTTTTAAATCATTCCCATCGCTCCATTCACTTTAGCTCTCGGAGTTCAGAGGTTTGAAAAAGGATCCCAGCAGAGTTTTAACCTGAATGGAAACTCTTCACAAGCAGGGATGAAGGCTCCAATCCACCTCTGCCAAAATAACGATGTCACTCTGCTGGGCTGAGGGCTGGGCAGAGCTTAACAGCGACTAGGGGAAGACTTTTGCTTACAATTGAGAGTTATGTCTTGGTTCTTGCAAGGAGAGAGGCTTAAGCAGGGCTTACCTGGGGGGAGAGGGGGTTCAACTTGCTTTTTGGGATGTTAAGGCAGCTCCTCCAGGATTTCCCTGGAAGACTTGGTTCCGCTAGCTGAAAGCCTCGTATCAAAAACACCACGGAGTCACTGACGCTGTGGCCATTGCAGGATAAAGTAACACTAAAGAGGTTTTAAGTTTGGCTGAGATCTCCTACCATCAGTGAGCCAAGCTTTCCAAATCACTTTTTTTTTTTCTCTTGTCATCACTTCTCTAGTCTTCCGGTTGCAAAGATTTTCTGGGCAAAGATGACAGGTATATTCAAAGGAATCTACAGGAATTAGATGCTCCTCTCTCACAGCACCTAATTCATCCAAAGTGAATTGGGCACCTCACTCTCATATGGCTTGGTTGAGTGGTAACTAAAATCAGTGTGAATACTATTGAATTATCTGTGAGCCAGGCCCTCGAGCATTGAGATTCCAAGCCTAAGTGTGAAAAATGAAAGCAGGAATTTAAAAGAATAAAATTAAAAAAAACCCCCTCATACTGTTTTAGAAACATACAGAAGCAAAGGGTAAAATCAGTTCCCCTCTTAGGTGATGCATAGAGTTTTCTGTGGGCTCTCTGCATGGAAGTAGATTAATCACTACAAAATAAATTAAATTAGGTTGAACCATCATTTCCACCTAAAAGCAACTATACCTTGCACCATGCGGCACTTATTCATAATAAAAGAGTTTAATAAATATCTCATAAACGGTGATTATTTTTGTTCTATTTTAAAAAATACAAAGTTGTCATCCATTCTGGTAACACTCAGTCCCCCTTGCTGCAGGAAGTTTTGCTATTCCGAACTTATCAGCTTCGTGTTTTCTCACACACAATGCTTAGGTATCTTAGTTTCCAGTAGCGTTAGTGTTGCACTTGTGAAGCAGTAAAGAAAACAGGAACGCAGTCACCGGGAACCGTCGGCTTCGCCCGTGCGGGCAACCCTAGCTCAGCTCTGCTCTTGCTGTAAGTAGTCTATAGGGGCTCCTGACAGACAGCACTCAGCACCTTGCCAGATCAGGCACTAGGGCTAGTCAAAATGAGAATTCAAGTTTTCAAAATGTTAGGCAAGAAATGAAATTTGCAAATATGCTCAAGTCCCACCTACTTTAATCCTTCCCTTTCTAGGGCTTTCAAGATGCACCCGCCCTCTTCTCCCCACCTGCATTGCCCAGAGGGACACCTTATACACAGAAATGGGACACCCCCTTACCACCCCATCAGGGAGTCTGTAGTGCTCAAGTGCTCAGTATGCGGGTGCTCTATGGTTTCTGTAGCACAGGTCAGTTTTAGAAAGTGTTGCCTTCAAAAATATTTTCTTTTTCTTTTTTTTTTTTTTCTTTTTCTTTTTTTTTTTTTTTAAAGAGGCAAAGCCTATGCTGTGTCATAGGGAAGTGGCTCACTTGATGAGTTGTTTGTAATTGTCCTTGGGCTTGGTTATAAATTATATTTGCAAGTTCGTATTAAGGGATTTCAATATTAAAAAAAAAAAAAAAAGAAACAAAACAAGTCATACAATGATTTTTCTGTAATCCTTTAAAACACACTGGTGGCAAGTCCTTTGCAGTTTCTCCAAGACTTTGTACACACTACAAAAGTGCAGGAACATGAACTGCCTTCATCTCGTGACACCAAGAACTGAAAGAAACAAACTCCAAATAGCTTCAAAAAAAGCTACGAGCATGTAATATCTTTAATTTGGTCCAGAGGATCTCCACTTGTTACCTCAACACATGCCACAATTAAAGAGGTGAGAGGGTATTTAAACATCACTCATTCTCTTTCATGACAGATCCAATCTGTTTTGATATTTCTTCAAAAAGCACGAGGAAGGAAGGTTCTTCAAACAGGCGTCGTTCTTCTGTTGACCATATTGACATGGAGTCCTTCCTTAAATTCCTTCTGAAGGAAGTTGTGAACCTGCAGAAAACTGGCTTCTTGGTCTGCGTTGTAGCTGGCAGCTGTTGTAACCTTCAAAGGCTCTCTGGAAAGAGTGTACATGGAAATTTCATTCATGGGAATGGTGCTTGCTATCTTCATGCCAACTGGAGAAATGTCTCTAGATGGAGAAGGCTCTGTAGATCGAGAACTGGATCTGGACCTCCGCCTCCTGTACCTATAACTTGGCATCCTGGCATAAGGAGAACTGGAAGAAGTCTTAAGGAACTCCCTCTTGGTCTTAAACCTCAGCTCTTTGTTCTTCTCAATGTAAATGTTCACAGCCAGAACACCTATGGTTTCAGCCACAATAAAAGACAAGGCTCCAAAATAAAAAGACCAACCATAGTTGTAATGGTTCTTTTTGTCCTCATCTCGCTTGTCACTCGGGTCACCTGCATTGCTTGATATGTAGACAATGATACCTATGATATTACTTAGGCCTAGAGAGAGAAAAACATAAATCAGTGGTTATAGGGCTGGGAAGACAAAATTCAAACCATGTTAATTTCTGGACCTGAATGGTTCAAAGATTATGACCAGGAAATTTTATTACATTTATCTTCTCTTTTGTTTATCTCAAGATTTACTTTATTCTTGAAAACCAAAGAATATATCCACATCTGGGCAACATACGCTTGTGTGGCTCCCAGTTCAGCAGGATTTGTTCCCATCTCTTCATTGCCACAGTGGGAAAGAAATAGCATATTGGAGGTCACTAATATTGTTAGTGGGACTGTAACATTCAGAATAATAATAAAAATACACTTTATGCTTAGGGCTATGGTTGTTCACCTTGATCAAGATGAGTTCTCCTCCACCTTGCTGAATTTTCATCTAAATGCAGCATTGCTTAATTCGAGCTTCAGGGAAAGCTATTAACAATGTGGCTGACTCTCTCAGATGTTTCTCATGTGAAAAACGGGCTCACCTATCATAGGTGAATTTTTTTCTGCCACCATATAAAAGAAAAGAAAAAGCCCCTGGATGTAAGAGACGCCTGATTCCTCTAATGCCTAATGCATTTTAAATAGTGTAAAACCTGCTCGTTACTGACTTCAGCTTCCTTTTTCTGGAAAATGAAAAGCTGTTCCAGAATATAATTATTGAAGAGCATACTTTTGTCTTAAGAAATTTGCCTAGTGTGATGTTGTTAATGCTCTCAATCCAAGAAAGGGGTAGAGGGAGAGAACTGCCCATAAGGTTTTCCACAGCCCTTTTCGGTTTGAAGAGGCAGCGGTTCTTAACGACTCCATTTAAGGAGAACCTACCTGCTGCAACAAAGAGAATCCCAGCGCTGAGAATAATGTTGTTTTTGCTGTTGTAAATCCTTCCTGCTCCAACACAGAGTCCTCCCAGCAACAGCAATATTGTGCTTAGGATGGGGAACACACTGGAGGCACGGACAATGCCTGCAGGACAGATAGGTAGAAAACCAAGACAAAGAGTAATCATTTCAGATCCTTCCTCGGGTGCAAGTGTGAAGGTTTCAAAGTCTCAAACTCACTGGATTTTGCTGGAATTATCACAGATTCTGCATTTCTGGGAACAGTTTTGGGAGCCGAGGCCATGGGTAGGTGGTCAATGTGACACAGACACTCTCAACTGAGTAGCTTAAATCTTCTGAGCTTTCTCCTAGGAAGTCCAGCGTTATCACCATTGTCTGATGCCACCATTTGCAGAACATTTCTGGCAAAGCGCAAGGTAAGTGACAGTAAGACCCAGCACCCTGAAGGGAGCAGCAGTGAAAAATTCATGAGCTGGCTACGAACCCTACAACATTTGGGGTTGGCTTGAGCAGACAGATCCACTCCTTGGTACATGCACAAGGTGAGCAAATTCCGGTGCTTGAAGTCTGCAGTATTTGTGTTGCCAGCGAGCGCAGCTAATAACCCCTTTTTCTTTTGTTGGATATTAAGGACATTGAAACCTTTCAGATTTCTAAGGAAGAAATCTTAACAAGTATGTCTCAGATGTTTGTGTTTAGTTTCCTGTCAGCTAAGTAGACTTGTTTAAAATTCTGTATGCTTCAGTCTGTTCACCAGCACAGGCTATAGAATTCCTGGAAAAACTTTGAAAACACCACTTCAAGACATCTTTCAAAGTCGGGTCACTACAAGACTAAGCAGCAATTGAAAGTGAAGTGGCAGGGGGGGAACAAAAGGGCTAAAGAAAAATAAACAAGCATAAGAAGAGAGATATCTGTATGGTAAAAACCAAAGGGCACCTGGCAGGTGTTCCTGAAAGGCAGTGAGGAACTGAATTATACTGTTAGAGAGAGGGGTTTTTTTTGAATAAAGGGAGATAAGGTGCTGAATACTGCTGTGGAAAACAGAATTGCCCCAAAGCTGGGGCTTGTGGAAAGGCAAAGGTGTGGAGAGGAGTCTGGCAGGGTGAGCAGATGCCAGGATGTGGGGATGCCCAAGGCGAGTAGGGGACAGAGGCTGCTGTCACAGAGGGGTGGAAACCCCACAGCACGCTGGGAGGACACGGGCACCCGCAGGGCTGAGTTCATGGAGAGGAGAAAACGCCATCTGGACCAATCTGCTGATGTGGTGCCATTAGCAATGTGGTCTCTCCCGGGTGCCATCCTCCTGGCTGACATGCACAGCGAGCGTCGCCCGTTTCCCGAGGAGAAATGGCCAGATGTTCCAGCTGATGCTTTCTCATCTTACTTTTGATGGCTGTGGTGTTCCCAATTTAGTGAATTGCTTCCTAACAATTCCCCTGGTAACTGGTGGCACAACTCCCACTGACTGCAAGAGGGACAGGACCGGGCATTTAATAACAGCATTGCTTTTGTGTGCGCTGCACAGTCCCTGGGAGCCCCAGTTACAGGCCCAGCCCCTGTTAGGATGGTCCAAACATAAAATAAAAAAGACAGTCCCTGCCTGGGAAGGTTATGCCTGTATCATTCTGCAGCAGCAAGACGACTCCGTCTCCTTCCAAAACTGGCAATGTCACTGCACGTCTCTTTTACAGACGGGGCATTTTCTAACCTAATCTAAACCCAATTCAGCTGGATGCATTACTATTCAGACAGGGTCTTGCAACTGGCAAATCCAAGTAATGAGGGTGTAAGGTCTCTAATCAAAGCCTGTTGAGTGCCGAGAGCCTGTTCTGTTGTCCTGGGTGTATCCCCCACATGTGTGGTATGAGGGAACAGTGCTTTGATTTTTGGGTCAGTTTTTAGAGTCTGTTATCAGAAAAATATTCAATGTCAGTCTCTGTGTTGCACCACAAATCACTGTCTGTCTGTCAGTGCACTGGCAAAAGGCAGCATAAGCTTAAAATCTACTGCAGCCCACCCTTTCTGGTTGTTGTTTCCTATGGTTCCCATTTCCTGTGGTTTATGGTCATGCTGTTTATAATGATTTCAATTAAATCAAAGAGCTTTCCTAAAATGCTTCAGTGATATCGTCAGAAGGAGCTTGCCAGACTTGCCAAATACAGGATGTGGGTTGTTCTACTTGTAGCCATAATCATCGGATCATAGAATGGTTTGGGTTGGAAGGGACCTTAAAGACCATCTAGTTCCAACCCCCCTGCCATGGACAGGGACATCTCCCACTAGACCAGGTTGCTTAAAGCCCCATCCAGCCTGGTAACTTCCAGAGATAATTCTTCTATAGTAGGTAATTAATGCAAAGAGAAACAAAACACACAGTGTTCTCTTCCTGTATATTTTTTCCTACAATGTGTACTTTTAGCTCTGAAATTTAAAAGGAAGCTCATAGGTACCATGTAGAATTTACATATGTCTACTGGTACTGGTAAAAAAATAAACACACAACAAAAAACATTAACCCAATCTGTTTTTTTTGTTTTCCCTTTTTTTTTTTTTTTTTTTTTTTTTTTTTTTTTTTTTTTTTTTCCCCCTTGTTTACCATCCTGTCTGTTTGCATCGGCTGCTCTGCACTGCTATGTGTTGTGACACCTCCTTCGGTGAAGCTCTGCAGTGTGCTGTGCTGCTCCTCCCCACGGGGCCGCAAGCCCCAGTGTTCTGCTCGTGCTTTTCTTCTCCCTCGAAAGGCAGGAGCCAAGCAAACTGCTTTAAAAGGGGATGCTAGAGCACGCAGGGAAGAAATGAATGTGAGACCCTGCCTAAAATGGGGTGCCCAGTTCCCCCTTCCTTATGGCTGCACTTTTGCAGCAGACCCCTGATGTTCTCGTGCACGGTGAGGATGAGCACGGCCGAAATCCCCTCTTCTGCAAAGGGAGAGGTGCATGTGCTCTTGGCAAGGCTGGATAGAAGCAGCTTGGTCTGTGTTTGCCTGCAGGAACGCCGGAGAGGAGGGAAGCAGGAGCACAAGTGTGAGGCTGGGCGATTCAGGCAGCAGCCCTGGGGACTGCATGGGCACCGATACCTCTGCCTCTTGCTGGGGTCCTGCACAGGCCATGTGAAGGGGATTTCTTTTAGACAGACAGACTGGCTTGTGTTGTCACAGAGGGAGTTCAACAGGAGGGGGCTTGTTTGAGCTCCTTTGCACGTGTTTGGTGTCACTGTGGCTCTCGTTCGCTTGGTTTTGCAGGGAGCGACCTGAATGCTGAAGGGCAAAATCCAAACTCCTGCTCCTACCCACACCCTGGACTGAAGTCTTCTAAATTCAGTCGTGTTTTTCACTAATTTCAATGGGGCTTTGAACCAGGGCTCAGTTCCACTAGCCCCCTAATGTTTTTATTTATCTGATGCCTATCTCAGATTGGTGACTGTGGAGCAGGCTGAGACCCCTCATGCTGCTCTTTCAGAAGCACAAGATACACACGGCATTGGTGCCTTCATCTAAGCCAGACAGAAGAAATAAGGGTTACATCCAACATGTCCCTCTGAGAAACTTGTGCCAAGAAATGGCTAAAGATCATGGTGAATGACACAGAGACAGCAGCTTGCAAAGGTGTTGCACAGGGGACAAAAACAGGATGGAAGGTCTCACGTCTCCCTTTGAAACAGGATGCAAATATCCTCTTGTCTTAGACAATGATTTGGTCCCTATTACATATCTGTATGAGCTCATCTCTTCTGGATTGAGGTGCATAACCTCTCAGTAATCTCAAAGTCAACCATATGCATTTTAAGTGGAGCTGCAGTTTTTCTTACAGAAGTTAAAGCAGAGGAGCCCTGTTGTCTGTGCAGGCTGTGAGGATGAGCCCTCCTCTGCGGGGAAGCCGCTGGAGACCCATTTTGCAGAAGACGTCAGGGGTTGGACCAACTTGTTTTTAAGGTCTGTACTTGGTTGTTTTTGAAAACAGCTTTTAGGAATACTCGTCACAAGTACACTTACAAACAATTTACCAATCTCATGTCTTACTGTGGAGCCGTAGCCTGTTTTTCCCAGTTCTCCCTTTTCTGCACATAAGGAAGGCAGAATACGCTTTTATCAAGGTGCTACTTAACTCCTCTTTCCTTTACAGTCCTTTTACTAATGATGTTTCTTACCTAAAGCTGACTTGGCATCAATTTAACATTAGTTCCAAGGCTTTGTATGAAAGATAAATGCAGCTGTGCTCACAGTCTCTAGCTTGCCTTCGCCCGAGCACTGAAATCATGTCACCCAAGCTCCATGACTGATCTAAATTGACAAGAGTAAAGATGAAAAAAAATCTGGGTTTCTGGTAAAGCATATTTTCTAGAGGTCTTTTTTACTTTCTTCTCATCTTAGCATCTAGAAGTTGTTTCTCAGTAGTGAGCAGAAGGCCGGAGTGGTTCTCTAAGTGGTGTTTCAGGTAATTAATAGCAGTGTAATTGAGGAGTGTTTTGCCTTGCTGGGTGTATCAGGCAGCAGCATCATTCATTGCTCCCTGAAGCTTTCCCAACACCTTGTGAACTGCAGTTTCTTTCTTTGGTAAAGGGCACTGCTTTCAGCTTGGCTGGCCAGCTCTTTTGTTCAAAAGAAATAAGGAGGCAAGGCAGCCCCTGGGGAAAGGGAAATCTTAACTCAAACTTTGCAGGATTCATGGTTTCACGCTCAGGTTGGAAGACTTCCTACCAGCTGAACAAAGGGTCAGCTGGAGGGGCTGAAACAATTGCCCTTATTTCAAGCACCAGGTTGGTGGATGAAATTACTTCTGAGGCAGATTGCACACCAGCACAGAGCAGCAATGGCTGGCTGTCCATGCAGGGAAGCCACAACCCATGTTCACGCTGAGATCTTCTGTTAGCTGCAGAAATTTCAGCCTCCTTCCTCCAATGCAGTAATTTCTCTGCAGGGGGAGGTTGCTCAGCAGCTGCAATGGATGAGGCTTGTAAAAGGGTTGAGTTTAAGTAGTAGGAAAAGCTTCCTAACAGGCTGGAATCCACTCCTCAAACCTGTTTTGATACACTAATCAGATAAATACCCGCTCTGTAAAATATTCCTGCCAGTCTGGGAATGATAGCTCTAATTTCCATTTGAAATTTTTACATATAATGTTTAAAGAATGGGCACCACAATTGTGACCATTCCCCTGGCTGAGGGAAACCCGTGAAATGGAAGTCCCCAGGGGTCACAGCTGTGTCAGCTGCAGTGTAAACTGGACACATGTCACCACTGCTCTGTGACACTCAGTTTGGGCCAGTCTCTTGCAGTGAATAGACTTGGGTTGCACTCTGCAGAAGAGAAACAGAGGAAAGTCTCTCTGGCCACGTCTGTTAATTCTGTGTATTCAGTATAAATTTTCACTTACGAAGAAGGTATTCTGAGCTGTCATGGTCATAGTCATTGTCTTCAGGGAAGTGGTTGATTCGGAAGCAATGTCCTTTGTAGATTCCTGAAGGAAAACAAAGCAAATATAACCCATAAGGAATAGAACCAGGTAGTTGCACTTCTGCCATCTATATTTCCCTTTCCACCCAGGCTGTATAAGTAAATTATTCTCCTGTAGGGTTGGTCACTGATTTTTTTTAGACCATCAAAAAACCATCTCCAAGGTCACGAATTTTGGTCAGGCTGGGTCGAAGCCAAGCTGAAGGAAGGGAGAGACTGGATTCCTGGGCTCTTTTCTTCAGACTGCCACTAATACTATTCCCTGGAGGTTTTTAATCTCTCTGTGCTTTACTTTATCAACACCACGCTTATCTTACAAGCACACTAAGTTTGCAAAGCTTCATTCTGTTCCTAGAGCGGCTGTCAGTCTGGGTTGCTGCTCCATGGCTGGGCCTTCCCAGCAAAGCCAGGTGCCAATCTGATGCCCATCACCCTTCCTATCTGGTCCCCAGTGAAGTGCTGGCTTCTCTTATCAGAGCTGGTGAATACTGAACTGTCTGAGGCCACTTCAATTACTCTCTAGGCTTGGAAAACACGTCCATAAATCTCTTCCTGCTGCAATTTAAACCTGTATGTCCCCCCTCGAAGTTGACTCAGCTTTTAATGGCATATTTGTTTAGTTAACTGGGAGCCTTTGCAGTAAGTCAGGGCATGAGTGCACACTCCTGATACCTGAAGGAACAGCACCAGAGTTGGCCAGATGAACCCCTTGCTCGACCGAACAAGGTGAGGTTCCGCACTTTGTCCACCCGGGTAAAGCTTTACATTAGTATGTTGCATGATTTTTCTATCACGGTTATGCAGTCCTAGCTGCAGTTGGGTAGCTGTTGCACAGCGAGCAGCACGGGCACCTCTCCCCAGAGAGCTCACTGCGGGAGCGAAGCCCTGAGGTGCGGTTCTGCCGTGGTGCTTTCATTATTCATTAACCAGCGCTTTCGTGCTCAGGAACATACATCACCCAGGATGAGTTATCCTCTGCACAGGAGTTCTGGTGCTTACGGCTCGAGCTGGCAGAAGGATTTAAAACCCATCAGTTAATACTACTTTAACAGAAGCACAGCTGCAGTCTGTAGGATATAAACGTGGATTTATTTCACTACCTATTACCAATGATTACAAAGATCTCAAAAGAATTACTAATCCGGAGGATTTCAATTGCACCCTGTGAGTGTCAACTGCAGGTTTGCTACTACAGTGCATTTAATTCTTCCAGTAAATGATGTACCTACTCTAATTGCGGTAACGGCTCAGGCTTTCTCTGCACAGCACTTCAAAGGCTGTGAACATGGAGTAAGTGGCTCACGTCACATCTGGAAGTGACACACCTGCCCTGTCTGCCAGGTGGATGAGAGCACTTCAGCTGGGACCGCTCCTGCTGAGCACATTTGCCCGTGCATCCCCCTGTTTGCCATCAGCTGTTTTGTTGCTCCTGATGGCTCTCCAGCAAGGCAATCCAAAATTTCAGATTTTAAAGATCCCAGTGCTTATTTTTATGGCAGTTCACGCAATAAAACTAAATCACTCCCAGCATAACAAGGCCTTTGAGACTGGATGGTCATTTATTTGAGTCTCTTCATTATGGCGTGCTGATTTAGAGGAAATACATTCAGAGTATGAGTTTTAGCCTATCCTATTCATTAAGGAAAAAAAAAAAATCTAAATAACCTTCTCACCCTGATTTCCTATGGAAATAGACTTTTCACCAACTCTGTTCTTGTATATAGGTGAGGCCATCTCTCAGTCTGAATGGACTTCTTCAATAGCTTTTAAGATAGCTGGTTGAATTTATCCAGAGCTGATGCAAAAGTAGAGGTAACACAGTTAAATGAGCTCCCCCAACTTCCATGCAAACAGGCAGATGCATGGAGAGCTCTTGTCCACCAAAACTGCTTTGTGCACTTGCCCATTCACAGAGCACGGACATGGGCAGCACTTCCAGAAACTCAGTTGTGAGACATGAAGTCTGCAAGACTGAAATGTTCCCTAAACCTCTTGTGATTGCAGCAGTGATGGATTGGTGGAGGGGTTTGGCCTCTGCAAAATATCCTTGTGTTATGAAACTTCTGCACAAAATGGGCTTCTCAGCAGCACTTTCTCTTATGTGGATGCCGTGAGACCATCCCTTCCACCACAGGACTGAAATGCAAGAGCAGGACAGGATGAGTTGGTATTAGCAGCATCTGGGCTCTTTCCCCCTTCATGGTTGGAGACCTTCCTTTTCTGGTGCTTATATGTGGAGCCTTTCACACAAAAGTGTATTAGCAAGTCTAGCAGAGGTGAAAAGAGGGTAATTAACCCTGAACAGAAAATTCTAGACTAGCTTGAGGATTCCTTTCTATTTCCAGTTTTTAGGAATACTGAGATTAGTCATTTGGACCAACTTTTTATAGAAATAGCAAATGACTGTGAAATTTGGACCTGTATCAAAGCCTGGGAATGTAAAATATTCTTCCCAATATTTTTTCTCTAGTTCAGATTATAGATATTAGTTCAGGGTCCTCTCCAGTGTCAGTGGTATTTGATAGCTAATAATAGCAGCAGACTGGATATTTTTTCCCCATAAACTTAACAGGTGTCATATAACTCAGCAGCAGCTTATTAAACTCTCAGTGAGGCTTGACAAACTATCAAGAACTCTGGTGATCTACAGGGTATTGAGGGATCTTTTAATCCACAAAGTATCAGAAACAAAGCCTTGCTAGGAAATGCAACAATACCTTTATTTATTTCTTTCTTTTTTCCATAACGATGGACTTTAAAACTCTGATTTGGGAAAAATTAAACCTAGCTGGGTGGCAGCTACTGAAGAAGTGGTCAGCTTGAAAAGCACAACAGAAGTGCCTGACTTGTACTTAAATATAGAAAATCAAACTGAAACAGATTTCCTGTCTCCATGCCCTAGTATGCAAAGCAACACAAAAGAATAAAAGCCATGAAACAGAAGAGATGGCAGAAAAGGAAACACCTCAAATTCAGTTAGAACTACACGACAGGATCTGCAAAAGCCTTGAACTCCTTGAAGCTCTTCTCTGAGGCTTCACAGAGGATGTCTTGAAGAAACATGCAGACCAATGTGGCCATTGGTCCACACTCAGTAAGGCACACATGGGCCGTTTTCCACAACAGGATGTGACGTGGAAGAGGGTTTTTTCCTTTGCATGAATATGAGGATACAGTCACATACTTTGGAGAGGAAGATGGAATATTTAACTCCTACTTCTGTACCCACCAGAGAGAGATAAATAAACTGCAATCACTGCCTAACAGATACTAAAATACTGAGAAGCACTTCTGGATACCTCTTGAGAGTAAGATATAGTATCCCACTGAGACACTCTAAGTATTACTCCTTTCTTTGAATGATTACTGATATGTTTTAAATGTTGCTTTTAGAAATACAAATATTGTAATGCACTTTTTTCCTCATTATAATAACTTTCTTCTGAATTTTGAGCCAGGACTTCAGGATCTAGGTTAATGATAACGAAGAGGCAAATTTTCTGAAGTGCTGCTGATGGTGTAAGAACATTTCTTGCCTCCTGGTTGCAGTGTACTGAGCTGTCATTTAAAAACTAAAACTTGTTTCTGACTTGGCTTTACTCTGTGTTCAAGGGCTTCTTTGACAAGGTTAGTCCTTCCCAATCTAGCACTAAGTGTTGTTCAGATAACTATAATTAGAGTGTGATGTACTCAGATAATGTGATAAGGGAGGGAATTGTGGTGCCTAAGCGAAGATTAAGCTTTTGTTTTGGGGTTTGAGATCTCAACGTACATGGAGTTTTCAGCAGTAAATCAAAGCACTGATCCCAAATTCTGGTGACAAGTTACCTTCTTCTTGCTCTTTCTCAAATAATGCTGTAATAATCCTGCCTGTACCACTGAAGTATTGTTCACTGGGGTTTTATTTCTTGATGACTGAGAGTGATGGTTGATGCTGTAGGATACAAAACCTTATTAACTTTGTTTGTGGCCATGCATTACATGATGACATCGTTGTTGGCCATACCATCAGCCATGTCTTTGAAACAGCCATTTCCCATGGTTAGTATTTATCAATGACAACATTGCCTGATGCCCTGGAAGCGTTTGCGCAGATCAGCACTGGAAGATAGAGCACTTAAATGTCTGACAATATTTGTCAAGGAAGCCTGTACTTTTGTTTTCTCCCCCTCCTAATCCTGAACTCTATATACAACGAGATCTTTCCATAACATTCCTGTTCTGTTGTCATTTAAAATAGGTTTCCACCATGCAAGACGCTAGCAGCTTTGCAGCAGAGGACCTTGTCTGCGGGGTACTTCTGTCAATAGCAATTTTCATCTCCTTGCTCTGAGCACGAGCTTACAGGAGGCGATATCTGATAGCAGTGGGAGACACATGAGGATAGATGGGTCGAGCTGCTGCTCCTTCTCCATCAACAGCTTCTGCAGAGCTATTGCTCTATTAACTATTTCATCTTCCAGACCTTTCTCCCACCCTTCTTGGTGAGTCTATGCAGTAAAATGTTGGGTTTGGGACTTGGTTGAAAAGCCTTTCTTCTTTTCTCAGGGGACACCAGATATCTGTGACCTCCTTGGATCAAACTTTCCCCTGCCAATGCACCACATTCTTGTTGCTCTTGAGCAGCTACAGATACTTAGTGCGCACACGTACACACTATTAATAGAGTTAAGCAGGGTTTTCTCCTGAGGGGGGTTATACTGATGGAATGAGTGCTATGAGTGTCAGCTGCAGAAGTGGTCACGTGGCTGCAGCAATTACCTGTGGGCAGGTAAATACACTCTATAATTGTCCAGCCTAAAATCCCACTAACCAGCTGATTTCTTTCTGGCAAATGTGAGTCTTCTGGGATGATGTGAAGATGTGGAAGGAAATATCTTTAAGATCATTTGACAGCAAGTGCTTGCAGATACAGGGAATACAAGTTGCAAGGAGCTGACTGTATATCAAAAATAAGGCAATTAGTAAGGAACTGTGGGAAATTTGGCCTGATGGTTCTGCTTGTTGCATCTATGCTGTGATTAAAAGCTGTGCTTCGGTTCCAGAGCCAACCGTTAGCCTGATTTACTGCGACACTTGAATATTTGAATGATTAAATGACAAGTTTTCTGAACATATCAGCACAGAGAAGTCTGACTGACAGATAACATCACAGACAACAAGAAGAGCATGACATGCGAAGAGGGGGTATTGTCACAGAAGTTGTCTGAATTCAGTGTCCATCCAAGCATGCCGCGTGGGACTGGGTCTCCTTAATGGCATGGCTTTGCACTTCCCTTGGACAACAGTGGAGAACCTCTATTTATAGCGAGTGGGAGTGTGTCAGTGCTGGACTCTGTCAGATGAGAAGAGAAACAGTTATATATTTTTTTCCTTAGGAAGATTTCTCTGCTGACAAGTTCTGAAATCCTTCGCCCCGTGATTTGAGCCATAGTGAGCAAAGGAGATCAGACATGCCAAAAAATGTTCCTCTCTGCAGAATTTATAGCACGGGGTCTATCTGTGCACTGTGTTCATTTCTTTGATTTTCTACCAGTACAACTCCCCTGTCTCACTGGATTGACACATAACAGCGAATGCAGCTGTCGAGTTAAATTTCTTTTCATTCCTCTCATCATAAAAAAAAAACCCCAAACCTTGAAAAGAAAGACTGGGTGGTGCACCTCCTTTTACCTTCAAAACCTGCTTTGTGGTGCTGATGGTCAAGCAGAGACTATTATGGTCCTGAGCTCTCCACTCGGGCCACAAGGAACAGCATTAGGTATTTTTCTGTAACTTGGCACTTTCTATGTTAAATTGGCCTTAGTTTGATTATCTGACTCCTGCTGTTTGCTGAGTTTCATAAGCCTGTCCTTAAGTTACTTGAATGAGCACAGATCCTGTGAGCCTCTGCTAGGGAGCGTTTAATGCTGTCATTATAAAAGAAATCATGAAGTATTGATGCAGGTGGTGTGCAAAACACATCCCATGTGAATTTGCTACCCCACATTGCTGCTGTAATGCCACCTTCATCACCACGGAGGATGGACCCAGCAGAGAAAGAAGCCTTGGGAAGTTAAATACACATTTATTGGGTGTCTGCCTTTGCAAAAAGTTTGATTGCTGTGAGAGCCTTGTGAAGGTGGAAACTTTAAAGCATAGCTTGTTTTTGAGAGAGATGCTGCTTGACACCCCCTGAGTACTGCCAGTCTGGATATATTTGTCCATATAACAGTTTGTATTTTTTTTTCTTCCTGAAGGTGAATTGGATGATGAGCACTGCTGTTACCTGAGGTTATTGTTATACTTTTGCCAGAGTAGGTCTTGTTTTCAGAAAATGCTTTGGACCTAAAAAGATTAGAAGTCTATTCTCATAACTGTGGGCTAGCACGATGCCATAAACCAGCTGAAAATCACTACCTGTCCATGTGTGTCATGGGCCAGCAAGAGCAAATTCAGCTCAGCTGAGGCTTTAAAAGGTGTTTGTCCTAAATCTTTACCATGTTTCTCTACAGGTTTTGAGACAGTGAGACAAGAACGTTTTATTTTTTCCCCATCAAATTCCTTTCATCCCATAACATTCACTTGGTTCTCGTTGCAGGGAGGTGAACTGCCTACTTAAGGGCCAGATTCTGATTTCAGTGGAGTGGACTCAAATCTGTCTCACCCAGTAACAGTGATATCAGAATCTGGTCTCCTCCATTTATTTGCTCCCCCTCTACTTCCCGGGCAAAAGGAAAATGATTTTAAAATATTGAAATGTATGAAATTTGCCCCACTTTCTTCCTTAGGAGCTGTCAGCTCTAACAAACCCTTTGGGTTCTTCTTTTGATCTATTTTCAATTGTCTGGTGGGCAAAGCAAAACTCCTCCTCAACTCTCTTATTTTCTTATCTTCTGCTGTGACATGAATTTCCCCCTTTTCCAGTCCTCCCCCTCTGCTGCCTACAGACCCTCCGCTGCTCAGAGCTGTACATCAGTCCCCTCGATGCCACGTGAATAGCTACCAGCTGCTTTTGCTGCCTGCTCCATCTCGCTCCTCTTTAATATTTTTGAATGCAGAACATCTTTCCGGTGTGTTTAACACCTCACGAGGGCTCAGACCACTCTGGTGCTGGAGGAGATGCCCGCTGGAGCAGCTCGCAGCTGCTACTGCCCACGTGCTTGTGAATGAGCTGGTGCTGGCAGGGGATCATGCTCCACTCTCACCCCGGCCTTTATTCTTAGCTCTCACCAGTTCCCTCAAGTCTGGCAAAAGTACGTTTTCTCTAGGAACAGATCTGAGTTTATCTAGTCATTTGATGTTCTCAATCCCACCATTAACCTCCACTTCTTCCCTTTGTATAGTAGTTAATGCTCCTTCCTGTATTTATTGTATCGCCATTCTCAAGTATTTACTCTAGGACATCATAATCTGCTTTCCCCACCTTGCCTGCACTGTGGCAGTGTCAGATCTGACTGCCTTTTGCTGCCTGCAGCGACTCCTTGGTGCTCCTCCACAAAGCTCTCTCCGTTGGAAGCAGCAGCAGCTCACAGCTTCTCATTTCACCATATCCCTGCAGAATGAAGGTTGTGTTGCTCTATACCTCGCATGGCTTTGTTCCACAGTGGCCTCAAACTGTAGTGGAACTCATGCTCTGCACTGCAGAAGATCTATCTTCACTGACCTGAGTGACAATTTCACCACCATAAATAGCAGCCAGTGAGGTTCTCACTTTGACCTTTGTGTCAAGACCCACCCTTTTCTAACACTCTGGAATTTCCTGTGGCCCAGATGTGATGCCTTAGCTGATCTTCCCCAGATGCCAGTAGATGTTCACAATTACCTGAAGAAGTTAGCCACACAGGAGAAGACAGGATCTCTCTTAGGGGGGTGAAGAAAACTGCTGTTGGGTGGTAACTTCTAGTTCAGGCTTCAATAATTTTGCTCTTTGAGCAATATTGTTTGAGTAAGCTGCAATCCAGGACCTAACACCTGAATGTTATGTTGTACAGCCTGGTAAAGCATCTCCAGATTCTGGATCACCTACAGCAGAAGGCATCCAGGGAAGTGCCTGCAGAGGCTCAGTCAGTTATAATTCAGGTGGGTGCATACAGCATCAGCAGTCAACCTTCTGTTTTCAGCTGGGCAAATATCATCAAAGATGTTGTGGGTTTGCATTTCTGTGTAAGAAGTTAACAGATGCAGAAAAAGATCTTTGCCAAAGAGGACTTTCAAATTTGATGACTGCCTTTTGTTCCATTATGAGATTTTATTTGAGACCTTGAGTGGTGTTAGAAAAATCTGTGGCAGCGAAATGCACTTCCTGAAGATTCACCTCACCTGCACATCTGGGAGCTAATAAAACACATCACAGTGTCTGGCTGCTGTCCTTAGAATTCTCTTCGGTCATTACAAAACTGCTGCCAAAAGAACTAAGTGTCCTTGTGCTACCACAGTGAATACCAATAGTATCAGAGGAATGTAGGACATCAGCAAAGTAAGTAAATGTTGATTGTATGTTACATGTTGTTTTGAGCGACTTCATTTCCATTTTCTTCAAATGTTCCTCTGATAACCCAGTGTTTTGGTGTGGAAGTCGTGACTGAGGTTATTCAGGAATGCTCCTCGCCCCTTCCCTGCTGCCTTTCCTCAGCCAAACAGCAGATAAAGCCGCGTGCTGCAGCATTCCACTGCTCAGGCATCCCCTGTAGCCCCTCTGTGCATGGTTGATGGTCTTCCTACTACCATTTGAAATCTGCTCTTTATTAACCATGTCCTCTTGTGCTGCTGCTTTTAAGGCAAAGTGGAGGGAATTTTGTGCGTGTGTGTGCTCTGTGGCCTTTTTTAGTCTTTTTTTTATTGCTCCTTTTTATGGAGCTTATTGAGGGAATGACTTCATGTTTCCTAGGAAGAAACACTGACATTCTTCCAGCCCTGATGTTCAGCTTGCATTTTGTAAATCACCTGCACAGGGAAATAGGGGCAATTCCTCAACCTGGATATGAGGTGTTTTTCTGGGGGGCTACATTGGTGATGCTGCTTGAGGAACATTTTCCTGTTGGAGCTAAGTTAGCCCTGCCACGGTGAGCGTTCCCATGCCTGGCTCAGTCCCAAGAGACTGTCAACATTTCTGGTTGTCATGGGGTTGTTAACTCACTTTCCTGTGTCTGCTTTTCTATCTACCACTCTGGCCCACGCTTGCTGTGTTCAGTGTTCACACCTCGTCTCGTCCTGCATCTCATGCCGCAGTCCTTTATCCCGGCAGCCCAGAAGTTTGTCTCACCACTCATTTCCATACTTTGCTCTGCTGCCACTTTGCCAAAGCTGTTTCTAGGTGGCTGATATAACCATCCTCGTCCTTTTAAGATTAGTTTGGAGCTTGGGTAGAAACCTCCATTAGAGTTCTGTGTAGTTGACTTAGCTGAAATTGGCCTAACAGTAATTGAGGAGTTGGTTTTGACTTCTCAGGTTGAGCATCTTCACCCATCAGAGCCTTGAACCGAAAGTCATTCTCCAGTGAGTTTCCAGCTTCTAATTACATTCTGTTCCAAAATGTCTTAATTTAAAGGGGTACTTTAGTAACCATCAGTTCTTTTGGCACAAAGAGACTAACTCATTGTTCAAAACTCTAACTGCACAGTGGCCATCATCAGCCAGCACCTCAGAGAGCAGCAGGATAAAAGCCAAGATGGCCCGTATGCTAGGCAGGATTCAGGTATATCTTGGTTTGGAACAAAAGCTACTTTTTTTACGCCCCTCCCCAATATTCTTGACCCTGACATACATTCACCAGTACAAAGCCTGCTCATTCAGGCAGATTCCTGCCAGTCCATCAATCATTACAAGAGGGCTGAAATGCCAAATTGTACCGGATACAATTTTGAGAACAGATAGTCGCTTTGCCTGCTGAAGCGTTCATATTCTGCAAAATGACAAATTGTGTTTATTTTCACATTGTCAAAATGTGCTTTTTTCCTGTGTTGGCACAATTGGAATCAAGTTTCCCTTAAGGGATAGTTTGGGTTTTATCCATCTGGTTTCTCTTACTTCAGTAAGTCATCAGTTCTCCCTCATTAACATGGTGATCAACCAGGGATTGATGGTTTCACCTCTTACTATCACAGCATGTCTATAAAGCCTGTATCATGGCTCGTCACTACCTGGGGGAGGAAATGTAAGGAAATGGATGTTCATGCCTCTTCAAAGTCCCTCCTGAGTTTATCATTTGAGACGTAGTCATGGTCACGTCTGCAGAATGGATATGGCTCTTGAACTAGATGAAACATACCCAGGACAAAGTGTGATGCTTTGTGGCCTGTACCTTCTGCCACTTCAACTTTCATAAAGGTGCAGCCTTGAGGTGCTGCCTTCTCATTCTTAATTGCTACTTTTAGAACCTCTTAAACTGCTGGCTTTTTACGTTCCCAAAACAGCCATATTTCAAGGCTTGCAGTTGTCATATAGCAGACTAAAGTTTAAGAAACAACTCTCTGGAATGAGGACCCAGGTATTCCTTGTGGATGTTTGGGGTAATGTGCAGGAGATGTCTTCTTCTGTAATGGGAAAACCCTCCAGAACCAGTCAGTAGAAAAATGGTTCATAGTATTGATACTCCTTGTGAGAGCTCTTGGTGTAGCAGAAGCTTACAGAGCATCCCATAATGAACTCTCTGCATAAAATGAATTATTGTCTGTTCTAATAGCAGGGAATGTCTCTAACCTGACATGTGGAACTCAACTGTTTCTTTACAAACCTTCTTCTGGCTCATTCATGCACCACAAAGGTTGTTTCTTTTATGAAAAAACCAAAAAACAAAACCCAAAAAGGCAAAGGTTACACGGGGAAGTAGTGATCCAGGAGCTCACTAGTTAACAGAATAGGAATATGCAGGATATCTGGACACTCCTGGAATCTTGTAATAGTTCCAAGTCTTTTCAGTCCATAGTGATTGATCGTAAGATGATGGCATTCAGAAAAATAGTTAGATATTGATGATGCAATAGGGAAATTTCACTCCATAAATCATTTTAATTGAACGGAATGCTTGCAATATGTCTGTCTTCATAACACAGTGACCTTGAATTGGATCTGCATTCATTTTGGAGCATGTCTTCCTCACTTCCATGCCAGCTTGTTGAGTTATACATAGAAGCTAAACCTCTAGAGATTGATCATGCACAATCAGTGATGCAGGACTGAAACCAGGCAGATGACAACAGAGTATCTAAAGGTTAGGAGAAAGGGGTGTAGCTGCCAAACTCTGCTGATGGTTGGATTTGGGGAATGCGAGGCAAAGGTTTCAAAAATCATCCTCATGATGTATTAATGGAAAAGACAGTTGAGTAGAAGAGATGAGTGTGGTTCATGTTGTCTACTTGAATACTCAGGGCTAATCTCTAACCATGGGAACAAGTAACAGAGCTGCTGGTTAGAAAAAAATAGGTTCCAGCGTGGAAAAAAAAAAAAGGAGCTAAAATATTTTTCAACTGTAATATATCCTGGAAGAAAATACAAAGGAAATATTAAGGGATTTAGATCAAACTAGAGTTATTACTGATTTGGCTACTCCTCATTCCCAGCAGCGTGGGCAACCCATAAGGTGCCATACCCTCATGGAGGGTAGGTGCTGGCAGGCATTTGGTGGTAGAAAGTGCTTTGGCAGCCAGGATGGTGTGTGGTGTGTCCCAAGCTGCGGACAGACTTATGTAGGAGATGGGCAGGCTGGTCTCACTGGGACATGTTGAGAGGAGGAGTAAAATGATGAGCAGCTCTGGGAGAATATAAGCACCTGGGGGAGGAAGGCAGAGAGTGATGCATAAAAGGAGGAGGAAAAGGAGCACTTTGGGTCAGAGAGGGGAGGAATGGGAGACGGTTCTCAGGGAAGGAGGAAAGGAAGCTTGGAAGAAAGTGGGAGGGAGAGATTGCTGAAGAGGAGGAGATGGGAACGGTGGGCAGTGGGTGGCCGGAGGTGAGGAGAGGGCCTCGGAGGAGAGCAGGATCTTGGCAGATTGGTAGTGCCTGCAGAGACAAGGACCAGATGGCAACTTGGGTCCTCCCAGAGCAGCTCTGCCTGCATCCACAGCCCTGCCCGGCTGAAGGCTCAGTGCTCACACTACTGACAGAAGGCAAGGGGATGCACAAAGCCATTGCCTGATAAAAATGAAGAGCCTGAAACTTAGAATTCTCAGGACCGATTTAAATTATTACAGTTAACAAATGACTTAATACATAAAAATGGAGGCAGCTACTAAATAGATCTGTTTAAATGAACACATGTAGAAGACATTTCATTTGGCTCCTGCACCTGAAACTTCCTATTTCCTAATGCAAACTAAGCAGTGGCAAATAAAAATGAGACTGCAAAAGCAGCATGACCTCTTTAAGCTTTAATTATTCAATAGAACTGTTTTCTTCTCTGCTGAGATTCAGAGCAACACATTTAAGTGGGTTCCTCTCAGGTTTATGGAAGATGTAACCTCCTTGTTATACCAGCTAATAAATACAACTAAACACCATGGCCCAACAATATTTGTAGAGACAGCACTGGGGAAGATGTGTTTAATGAATCAGATGTGCCTTAATCTAGTCAGTCTTGAAAAGCAAAGCATATCATGCAAAATTACAATGCACTAAAGCACAGATGCATAAATATTTTATTGTTGAGATTTCAGAGTTTACTTTCAGCGTTTCAGAATTGTGTTTTACTATGAAATGCCTCTCCCTGCACTGGGGAAGGATAATGGTGTGGCAGCTTTGGACAATCCAATCTCAGAATTAGAACTGGTTTTAAATAATGTATCTGAAAGACCCAACCCTTATCATCATCAGGCACATCTTCTACTGTAACCAGAACTGCTTGCTGCTTTTTGCTGTCCTAGGATGGCATGGAAGTGTCTGGGAAGCTTTGCAGATGGGAGGAGAGAACCAGGCAATTTTCCTTTTTCTGGGAAGACTGGACAAATAGCAGGTGCCTATGTGCCTGTCTGTTGTGCCATTGACTCCCTCGCAGTCCTCCTTCATCAGTCCTTCATCTTTCTCCCTGCCCTTGTATAATAGCATTTTGGGGACCATATTTCCTGCCGAGTTTTGAAAGCTGGAAAGGACCAGTTTGTCACCACCTTGGCAAGACCTCCAGAGAGGTATGCATCCTGGGAGGCAGGCAGTGGCTCCGACCGCCTGGGAACAGTGCCATGCGCAAGGGGAGATTTACAGCTCCTCTCCCCTTCAGACACTTCATCTGGAGTGATGCAGAGCTGACAGCTCCTCATTTCCAGGTATTACAAACTCCTCTTCTCCCACAGAAGCCTGTGTAAGCTGTTTAGGGTCCTACACGCTGGGACCCCCCCACCCAGGGCAGCATCCCTGCAACGGTGCTGGCAGCCGAAGGGCAGCTTTCCAAATCCTGCTTCTCTTAACGGGGCCTCACTCTGGTACTTACTCAATCTTTACAACTCAGTGATACCCTGCCAGTATATTTTTGCCAAGAAGACAAAAATATATCTCTTCTTCCAACTCCCTCTGCCTATGAAAAATCTCAGTTGTGTGCAAAGAGACTCTGTGTGCGTGTGTGTGTATGTGTATGAGGGGAAAAAATAAAGTTTCTGTTAATTTATTTTCCAGTTGAAAGTCTGCCTTGTAGCCAGGGAAGGAGTGTTTTCATCATGTATAAATTTGGGTAGAAAAGCCTTACTTTGTGCTGCGCAGAAATGGCAGCACGTGCAGTGGGAACTGGGAGCAAAGCCTTTAACTGCTCTGAGTCCCAGGTTCTCCTCTCTAGGATGGAGGCACGATGATTTTTAAGTAATCTGGGGATTTAGGGGTCAAACAGCCCTATATTAGCAGAGTTGCTTAATAAGGGATGAAGAAGAGAGGCATAATCCTTCTCAGGTGGGGAGCTCTCTGTTTAGAAAGTGCTTCAATCTCCTCAAGGGCCAGAGGGACTCCAGGTATTTAACATGTTAACTTAAGTTATCTTTTAATTAAACAAGACTCTCCCACACAGCCATGGTTTGGGATTCTAGCTATACTTTCTGAATGGTTTGGGTACTTTAAAAGCAGAAAAAGGAGGGATGGGAGGCTTTTTTCTAAGCTTCACAGCAACTTTGCAGACTACCCACTCCTGAAAGGTGTATTTCTTTTTCTTACTTCTCCTGCCTTCCCCCCCCCCCACCCTCCGCCCCGACCTTGCATGACTTCAATGCATCAAATGTTAATGAAAGTTTGCCAGGCTTCAAGGGCTGTGAAATGGAAGTTTAAAATCCTGCACCATAGGATGGCTCTAAAAATACTCAGTCATGTCGAAATATCAACTGGCTCCAGCAGCTTTCCTGCACACAGCACTACCGATGCATCAGGGCTTTCTCTCCTAAATAAGCTCTTGAGAAAGTTTGCCTAGTGACTATAGATCACTCACGCTCCATAGACTGGATTCACTGGGTTATGTGCCAGAAAATACCTGATGGAGACCGAGGATGTGCCATGCCATTTAACTCTAATGGTGCTGCAAGGGAAGCACCGGCATCTACTGATGCATGCCTGCTCTGCTGTCACTCCAGCCAGAGGACCATACATGTGATGTCCATCCTTTGGGATGAGCACAGCCCAAAACACCAGCCCCGTGGGTTTGCAAAGCTGAGGTCTGATGCCAGCCTGCCCACTGTTAGGGTCCAGCTCCTGAGCTCTGCTCTTCAGTGTCATTTTACTGTCCAGGACGCTGGGATTTGTAAGCTGAGTTTCTACTTTTTGGGGATGAAAACACCTAAACCCCTCTGCAGATCTGCTCTCGAGTCGGCAAGTTGCACCCACATGTGATGTCAATGCTTTTCCTTAGCAGCTCCATGTGCCTTAGGTGATCTTAGCTAATGTGTCCTGCTAGCTGGTGAGTACTCAATATGCCAGGTGTACCTTTGCTGACCGTTGAGGGGCTCCAGCAGAGATACTGTCATCCCCTTGTGCTTTAAAGGTGGGTTTTGTTGGCTTTATTTTTTCTAAAAGCACTCTCATGGGTGGGAATCCAGGAGCTGGGTTTCCCACTCCACAGACTCCTGTTTCTTCTCTAAGAAGCACAACATACTTTCTCCCCGTGAAGCAAATGAGGAGCCTGAACACGATGATTTGGATCGTGACTTCAAGCCCAAGCTTGAATACGTTGTCTAACCCATTCCCATCACAGGAGAAGCCACGGGAGGCTGTGACTCAGCTGAGCCTCTGAGTCATGCAGCATGATGCTCCCCTGCTCTCGGGGGACAGCACTTTACCATTAGCCTCTATCAGCAGCTAACCTTGGCTCTCCCTCACTGGCTCAGACCTTTGTGAGATGTCCACACCCCAAACTCTGGCCATTCCCTTCTACCCATGTCAGAGGAGCGACAAGGGACGCCGAGAGTGTGTCCCCAGCCCACGGTGCCAGACCCAAGGAGGGGTGTTTGATTCAGGTGTGTGCTGATACTGTCGTGTTCCCAGGCGTGGGCAGACTGCCTGGTCCCACTCCGGCCCCGTGTAAGGACATTGCAAGTCAGGCTCCAATTGCTATTTCTGAGCAAGTCACTAGAAATAATTTATGGATGTGCAAGTTTAATTCTGCTTAAAAATCACCCTTTTGCCTCAGAAGCAGAAAACCTGGGAGATCTACAGGAGCAGGTATTGAATTCTATTGTACTAGGTTCTTTCCAGCTGTTATGGTAAGCTCAGCTGCTCACCCTGCATTTCTTCACTTTAAGGATCTTTTCTCGTGCAAACATCTGCAATGCTAGCACTGGCAGGACCAGCCCCACATGTAAGTGTTGTGAAGAATCTGCCTTTTTTAGCTGGACCCAATAAAATCTTGCACCAAACACTAGGATGCATGGCATTTCTTAAGTGAAAGTTCAAGTAATAAACCCTCTTCTTTTAAGGATTTCCAAAGATATTTCTGAATATTGAATTAATTTATTTGATGGTATGAACTGAAGTTTTGGAAAGCTGGAAGGTGCAGGTTTGTTTGTGTTAACTCTGTGAGCAACAGCGCAAAAGGAAAATGCTTTTTCATCCATATCAGCTTCTGTAAATTGTATTCTATTCTTAGGAGAGTAAACATAACATAAGAAAAAAATAATCTAATAATTTAAACCTTCCAGGAAACGAGGCAGGAGCGATGGGAACCTCTGAAATGATAAATGTATGAATTTATTCCACTGCCACTGCGGGGCTTTAAATTAGTTTTATTTTTCTTTTATTTCTGGTTGTTGACAAGCTGGGTTGCATTGCTATACAGTTAAAATGTTTACAGATAAGAAAATCTTGAAGGTCAAAAATTCTGTTCTTTGTTATTCTTGTATCGGGTAATCTTCTTGTGTTGGTAACAGTGTGGAGTGATCTCATGTCGCCATGGGTACCTGAATCATGACTAACAGCAACATTCTCCTTTCCTATCCCCTCCCCATAAGTTCTTAGGAAAAAAAAAAAAAAAAAAAAAAAGAAGAGATATCTACAAGAAAAGCTTCATTCATGATGGAAATGAGGGACTGGAAGAAACTTTTCTTTAAGTGCAGTGTGCCAGCGGCCTCTCCTACCGCACCCACATACAGTTGGGGTGATGAATTAGTTTGTACTTGACTGTGATCAGTAAGAACTTTGCCATGAACTCTCCAAAACGGAGCTTGAGGCCAACATGTTATTTGTGTTCATTACAATACCTGCATGTGGACAGCAAAACTGCCAAAGTTCAGGTGGGAAACTTTATCCCTGTAGCAGCCTTGACTACGGGGATGTGCAGCAAACCCAGCTGCAGCTGTAACTTGTGTTGGACCAGCACGAGGCAACTGGAAAATTGCTGAAATCTGGATTATGAGGGAGAAGTGAGACCAGCACCTACCCACAGCTGATCATGGCAGGGAAGCACAGAAGTGCCGTGAAAGGAAGGTTAAAAAAACAAAGACAACCTTAATTACTCCTTCCCATGTTTCTGCAGGTTCAGTGCTCTAATCCCTACTGGATGTAGCTTTCCTTGACAGTTTTGTAACATCTAAAGGAAAGAGAAGAAAATGAAGAGGAACCAAAGTGTATGGACCTTGATCGTGAAAGGGCTACAGCTCTTTGAATGTCAGCTTTTTCTCCCTGCTACAGCATGAAAGCTTTTGGTCTCTGCTAAATTGTGCTTTGAGTCCATGTGAATGGATCATGTACATGAAAGACCAGGAGCACCAGTTTCTAGAGGCTGACAGCACAGTTGTGGATCAGGACTTCTGCCTTTTTCTGTACTGATGGGAGGGAATGAAGTCTAAATTTGGGTCTTTCCGCTAAAAATCTTTTTGCAATGTTATTTTGAGTGGAAAAAAACCCAAACCACAACAACAACAACAGCAAAAGTACTCTCCAGGAAGGGGGCTCAAGCAGTGCAAGCTAGCAGGATTTCCTTTCTACTAAAACATTACCAATTAGTAGTACACTAGTAGTATGCAGCAGCCAGGTAAACCAGAAACCTCAATTGGAAGGTTTGGACCTGCAGTTTCTGGCAATGGGACAATAGAGTGGAAATCAGATAAACCAGCTTGTACATATTGCCTTGCTGTGAATTTGGGCCATCCTCATGTTTCACTGTTGTACAATCAATTTGCAGAATAAGAGCCTTTCTTTACGTGGTCAGGGGGCTTAATTCAACCTTGGAGTGAATGGGCAGCTAACAATTGGCCAAACTCAGCTTCGTTGTTGCTCTGGTTAATTAAGAAGAGTAGCACCAGGGCTAAATTTGGCAAGGGGTTTTTCACTGACTGCCTTCAGAGGCAGGGAAGAAAACCCCTTGCTTAGCTCACTGGATCTTGCTCTTCAAATGCAAATTAACCTGTCAACATCTGCATGCAGCCACCCAGGACAGCTGCAAAAAGGAGCTCCCAGCACACACAGAAGAAGGGCTGGAAATGTTTAGTTCCAAATAGCTATTTTCTAAAATAATTTCTAGTAAATAAGAATACATTTAAAGTGGTAAACTGAGCATCTGCTACATGAAATGAATGGAGGACAGCATGTGAAAAGAAACATATGTCAAGTATGCACTTCAGATGCATTGACTACTTGCCTCCAAAACAGAGCGAATTTAAACACATTTGCAGCAAACACTGAGAAAAAAATTGCCTCTGCAACCTGAAGAAGAGCCTCAAATAACGACACAATTTAAGCTTGGCCATACCTTGCCTTTCCTGTGGTGGAAGAGAGCAGTTCATTGTACTTCGGCTGCTGCCTGGTTTCTTTTACCGAGGCACACGTTGGGAATGCCAAGCCCTGGTGGTTTTTGTTTGGAGCAAACAATGTCCTTTTATCAGAACTTTTCAAAACTGAGCAAACCAAGTTACAGCAGATTCAGTTCACAGGAGGGAAGATCTGAAAATACCTCTGTGCTTTTTATTAAGTATTTTATATGCCAGCAGAAGAGAGGGTGACATCCTTACTCGGACTAAATCAACAATGTGTACAGCAGCAACTGAGCTCTGCTGCTGGAAGGGGATTGCTTGTGACTCAATCTCGTTCTTCAATACATTGGAACCTGGGGAAATTGCATTTCAGGATTTTGTTGAGCCCATTATCCTCAGACAAAATCTCTACTAACTTAACTGAAGCTCTTACTTACAAAACAAGTACAGGATAAGGCCCCTTCAGCAGGCAAGAGAAGGAGAGGTTGGAATCAGCTCTAAGGGGTGCAATTCTTAAAATGCAGTGTTGGGGAATATTTCACTCTTCCCTTCAGTGTAACAGGGCACAGGACAAGCTCTGATGTCCCTTTTTATTTTCAGGGGAATAACCTCCCTGCCAAACCTGGGATGCATGTGCTGTCTGTCAATCTGCTGAGGCTTTGCCAAGTTTTTGGTCATGCAGCCATGACCTCTGGCTGCAGCCATCTCCTAGGGTCCCCTTAGGAGAGAGGGAAACCAGCATGGCAATGAACTACCAGCAGCTTCTGCAGAAATCACTTTTCTGTGATAATGTGGTATAATTAAACAACTCATAAATCCCACCATTATAAAACCCCATGGCTCGTGCCCACACTTCTACTCATTTGTGGGTTCTCAGCCTGATTTAGGGCTGAGGAAATAGTAAAGATCTTTGACTCAGTTGACAGTGTTGGGCTTTGTTCTATTCCCCTTGACATACCGTAGCACCTTAGTAACACAAAATGAGAAGCTGAAGGAGAAAAGTCTCTGGAAAAATCCAGAAACCTGCCAGACACAACTGCAGTTCCCAGGGAGAACCTCAGAACAGAGATATCACTTCTTGGCCCTTCGCAGTGCCTTCCCCTCTTTGCTGGGGTTTGCTTCACTATTTCCCCCCCCCCCTGCTAATCCTGGGAACTACAATTATGGAAAGGAAGAGCCTCCATTGTGGCACGGTGAACTGACATGGCCCAGCAGCAGAGCTGGGGTTTTAATCCCCTTGGCTTGCAGAGCAGCACAGTGTGCTATTGAGTGCGTGTCCACCATGGCAACAGCAGTGGAGCTCCAAGAATTCGATTTCCACGGTGCCCCTGGGCCTTGCCTTGACATCTTCATTGTTCCACAGTGAAATAAATAAATAAAAATCCAAGGGTAGCATAAAGGCAGTGGAAAATATGGAATTCTATAGAACAAGGTTACCTAATGGTTAATTTAGAAAGAAACATATCATTAAAAACGTATGAAGGTGGCTACATATTGATGCTGTATAAATATTTAAAGGGATGTCTCTTGTAAGGGCAGCATTCCAGGCTACACCTAAAATGTGTGAGAAGGAAAATTAAAAGAATATTTCACCATTCGGACTTGTTTAATCTGCCTTCGAAAGGCTTTTTCAGCCCAGCTACTGAACGTTAGTATGGGAAAGGATATCGAACAAAAACTAATTTTTGGTATAATTCTACCAAAGTCAGCAGAGTTAAATTGAAGATGATTTTTCTGGCCTTTTAAATAGAGTGTAATTTTCTCCATGGGTAGTTATTAAATGCTATTGAGAGAGATCGCTGCTGCTGCTGCTGTTGGAAAGGCTTTCTGGAGAGGTCACTCTGTCCCATGTGAATAGCACCAGTGAAAAACCAGAAGGTTTGTAGTTTTTTACAACTTGAAGAGTCCTTGGGGGCTCTAACCACACCACACCACACATTGCTGCCTGACCCAAAGCTAAGAGCACACATCTATTCCGAGTTGAGATCTCCTGGCCTGACATCCACTCCTACACTACAAGAATTCTGCCCGTAGAAATTGCTTAAAACATTGGAAGGGGCATTGCAAGACATATCCATGTGGACATTTGGCCCCATCTCTGCCAGAGAGGACATATTCCCTAAGTACACTTTCTGAGGCTCAGCTGTTCTGTGTTGACATTTTGGGGCTGGTTAGGGTTTGGATCCCTTTCACCAGCTGTCCTAAGCACTGGTTGAGAAGGGCATTCCCTTCTTATTTTAGACTCCAGTTCCTGTAGCCTTGTGCACCTGTGAAGGGTGCAAAAAATGCCCGACTGAGTACCTACGGCATGTCCTCAAGACATGACAGACATCTTCAGGTTAAGTCCTAGACTAAAAGGTTCCTATGTTTTGGCATTGGCAAGATTATTGCTGGGAAGGCACCGTTGCCATCAGAAGGCACCTCAAGGCTCTGAATCTCAAAAGGGTGGCATTGCCCCTCACATGGAGTGCTGAGCCAGGTACAGATGGGCAGAAGCCAAGATGTAGCACAGCACTAACCTTCCTGAAAGTTGACATAGGCAGGTGCCCACCCAGCACACACATTTCCAGACCTGCTCTTTCAAGACACTGTGGTTTTCTTCCTGCCTACACAGGGAGCTCAGCTGTCAAGCCAAGGACCCTGCCCAGCCTGTGCAGAAATCAGCAGCTCGATTCTTGTTCAGTGCAGCACCAAACATTGTTTGGATCATGGACAAATGAAGACAAATCTCGGTTTAAATGAGGACCAAACACAGAGAATTATCTAACCATTTTACAAAAAGCCTAACTAGAAAGACTCTTGGGATGAAAATGGGAACACATGAGACCTTATAATTTATATATGTATTAACTTCCCACTGGTGAAATTAAAATGCAAAATAGTATCTCTAAACAAAATTGTGAGGCTCTGTCCCTTGAGATAGTTAAAAATTAAATGGGCAAAGCATATACCAGTGGATCTATTCTTACCCTTGGAGGACTTTGGGCTAGATCGTAGGTATTTTCTCTCTCAAACAGCTACAATGCTGAGCTCCAAGAAAGGATTTGTCTGTGCAGTACAGTGAAGCTCAGCAATAATTACCCATTGTGCTATGTGATGAGCAATCCTTTTGGTTCTTCAGTAACCCGTGCACCTGGACTTCAACTAAAACCAAATAATATGCACAGAAAACATTTTTATGTAAGAGGAGGTGAACATCACTAAAAATCAGAGAGCCTTTGTATGGCATGCCAAACTGCTGAAGCGAAAAAATGTCTTCAGTGAAAGGGCTCAGATGTGAGCATGTTTCAGTGCACAGCTCCAGGAAAAACTCTGATAATAAATGTGAGCTTGTTATCGTTGCTTTTCAGTGGGAAGTAAAGCCGGAAGCAGGGTCGTGCCGGCTAATTGAAGCTTACATTTTCATTCAAGCACTGCATTTTAATTATAAACTGGTGACACAAGTGTCACTTAGTTCTTATCCTGTTTTAAGTGTGCATACGTAGAAAAAATATTTTCGGTTATTAATTTATTCTTGTGATCATATTCATTATCCTGCATTATGTCTACCAGGCACGTGTCTAATGACATGTTTGATACACGCTAATTCTTTTGCCTCTTTTAATACAGGGCTTACACATGCATTTTAGGCTGAGCACAGTGCCAGTTGGCCACCAAAACAGGTGCACATTAATGCTATCAAAATCAGCATTAGGAACTGTGTACCCATATTCTGGCCAGCTGCAACCACTTGCTCAGCCCTCCCGGGGCAGAGCAGCCGTGCCAGAAAAAGGGATAACCTGTGGGAGTAGCTGCATCCAGTGCTGATGCCTGGAGATGCCAACAGAGAGGTCCCGGCTGCCCAGGTCTGGCCTTGATCCTGAACCGCTTGCCCTTCGTCCAGCTTCTGTGTGTGAGTGCTCCTCTGCCCCTGCAATGCTGAGCATGTCAGTTCTTTGTGCGGCCGAAGCGCTGGGTAAGACTTAGAATTCAGGTGGAAAATTTCTGGCCTGTTTTTCCTTCTCAGTGGGGTTTTGCTGCTGTGTCCAAAGACTGTCTCCAGCTAGAAAGCTGCCATTTACATACAGAAATTAAAATGAAATGAGGAAAAAGGTCACTGGGAATTGGCTACCAAGAGACAGAAAGTCATGCATTAAAAATCAGACCAGGAGTACAAGAAAAAACAAGGGGAATATCCTTAGAAAGAAAGTTAGGAGGGTAAATCTCTTTCAAAGACACCGGATGGAACGGGATAGCTATTTTTTTGCCCCTTCTTAATTTGCTACCAAACTATAAAGAGGATTCTATTTTAATAAGCGCTACCGTAGCGGGACATTGCAAATGAATTCTTCAAATGGCTATAATTAGAAGTGATACTGTGAATACAGACCTAGCATTATTCCTAAATACTACTTGCTTCATTTCAGGTTTTGCATCTTTAAGGATGCCACGGCATCTCCCAAACCGTCTGCATTTTCCAGTGCTAAAGGCAAGCACAAGGGTATAGCAAAATGTGCAGAGCAAAGGAGAAATGCTTACCAATCTCTGAAGCACTCCTTCAGTCTACTGAGGAGAGCCACAGGATGTTTTATCTCACAATTAGCAGATAGTGGCATGGTTTTGGATAAATATTTTTGGAAACACCTAAGTCACTTAAAAAAATAAAATCCCACTGTTTCGTAATGCAACGTAAACTTCAAAGAGAAATCTTCCCTGGAAACACGGTTAGAGTTCACAAGCCACAGTCTTTGAAAAGACTACTCATGATCTCAGAACATCTTTTGTCGACAGACAAAAATGTGTTTTCGCAGCAGGCAGAGCTGGGGGGACGTGGACCAGCTCTGATCCAAACGCAGGGTGGGCAGATCCAAGCGATGCGAAGCCTGAGCCAAGAAACTCAGTCTCTTGCCAGGTTTATTGGCTTGGGTTCAGCACACGCATAAATGTAAAGGGGCTTTTGGACTGGGGCTGTCTGCATCCTACTGGTCTGTCTGGAGGAGGTTGGTCTGTCTGCAAAGAGCACACTGGTGAACCCAAAATTGCCATAATGGCAAATAACTGATGCTCTGCTGCCTGCTGGCAGAAGGATGGGGATAAGCACCCAACTGGTTAGGGTTAGCATCTCTAGTTTTAAGAAGCCATTTCCAATCTGTTACTTAGCTCCCTGATTGATTAATTGATATTTTATCATGTCTGGGACAGCTCTGCTTGATACTGACATTTTCCAACAGGTCCCCTAATAAAATCCAACTGAAATTGTTAACAGTGATGCCGAGCTCTAATTGTACAGTATAAACTGCTGTCAGCTGGGTGTGTGTCAGGTGGGAGAGAGGGATCAGGGGGACATTAAATCTGGAAGGAAATAGATGAAGAATCTGGGGCTCTCCCTCTGCAACCCTCACTGGAAACCAAGCTCCCTGAAGTTTTGCCAGTTCACAATTGCCCACAAATAGCCTACCCAGCACCAGCAGAGACGTATCTGGAGAATAACAATCCAGTTTGGGCTATTTACTGGCTCAAGTAACAGAGCTCTGTTCACTGAATCCGAGCGCTTCGACCCTGTTCATGATCCTCGTGGATAAAAATGTGATGCGACATAATGCAACTTGCTGTTTCATCAGCTCGCTAAAAACAAACCAACACACAAAGAAACCAACTCTAGCCAATTTTGCATTAAAATGCATGCAAGTATGTAAAGGAGCATTGCTATGGTTTACATGAATTTAGAAGACCCACTAGACAAAGATGATTAAAGCTCACTATTGTCATTAATGAGTCATATACGAGAAGGGATATTACTAACCTTCATAGCTGGCTACCTTTGAAAACTCAATCTAAACAGTCACAAGGTCTTCCAGCATTTAGAGTTTGCTATTTCATTTGCTCGTGGGCAGATGAATGCTGGAGGCTGAGCTTTAAAAAAAAGCCCAACAGCATGGCAATACTTAAACCAAAATTATCTGGGCTCTTGCTAATGGCCATCACTGATATCCAGTGAGCCGTGAGATAGGTATGCACAGCTCTAAGAAAGGTATATGCAATAAGTAGTATTTTAGATTTGATTATATTTAGGCAATGGCAAGATCCTATTTCAAGTCATAATTGCGACATGTCATGGTTCCTTTTTAATGCCTTGCAGCAAGAATAGATAAACTATGCCTCTGGGATGCAAGCAAGACACAACAACAATCCTAACGTTATTGAATGCCATATATTTGGACAGGAGAAAACATTCAGTCATCCATATTCTACACAAAATTGCATTATTTAAAATGTATAAATGGGAGAAAAATGATATGAAACCTCCAGTAGAAAATTGGCAGTGACTTAAAAGTGGTTATTAATTAAATTGGAAAAAAAAAAAAAAACCAAACCTGGCAGCTCAATATGGGTGATAATTCCTCACGGAACTGGGTACCTCTCCCACTCGAACAGGGGATGCTTGTTGCTTCTGAATATCCTTGAAATATCTGGCATCATCAAGATAACGGGACTGGCTAAGTGAGAAGCATTCAAAGGGCATAACTAAGTGGCACAATTCCAAAACCGCAATTAAAAGGCAGAATGCTTGAAAAAGAACAATAAAAGAGGTTAAATCATATCAGGGCCTGGCAATCTGCACAGGAAATACTGTAATTCCATAATGTGCTCTCCCTTCATCTGTCTCTCTGTATCATGACCATGTTTCTAATCTAGCATTCCTTCACATATAACATTTGAGGAAAAAAAAGACAATTCTATTGAAGAACTTAGGGTGCTATTTGTGAAGTAAGCAAGAGCCTAGATAAACACAAGGGGAAACAAAGTGAAACAGGTGGAGAAAAGAGGACCCAAACCTTATACGTTTTGACAAGTACCTGATTATATCTTTTTCATCGGCAGGATGGCACAGAGATGCTCAAGAGTGAAGAGGAGAAATAAAAAATCCTAAATTTCTACCTGGGGCAGTATCTACCGGTTGTCTAAAGAAAGACTCTCACACCATCATTGAAAAGCTAATTTAGAAAGTATCTTTTTTAGCAGAAGGCAAGTTATAACATTTCAGCAAGAAGAAGCAAAAAGAGAACAAGAACAAAAACGTTAAGACAACAGAATGCCACAAGGAGGAGGAGGAGAAAGAGGGGTTGGACTATCTGCCAGGCTAAATCAAGAACTGCTTCAATGCTTCCACTGCATTTGACCCACAGCATGAAACAACTGGCAAAAATGCCCTCAGACTTGAAGGGAAATCTAGCTAAAGTCTGCCTAGGCTGGGCTATCCATCCTGCAGGCAGCTTGCCCTGCGGCTTGCTATTTTGAGATATTAGAGAGGCCACTTACATTAATATGATAATAAATCCCAACGCAGATAAAGTCACTATCTCAAATGTGTACTTTGGGAATGGAGACAAATAACTGATGAAAACAACTATCTAGGAATAGGAGAGAGGACAAAATATATTGTAATTTAACTGATCAAAATGTGCTGAAGAACTGAGAGACTTTAGGGCAAGGCAGAAAACAGCAAGAAGCCCTGCACAGCACTGGAGCTGTCTACCGGACACATCCTTTTGTTCTGAAGTCATAAATGTGTATCAGCCTCTCAGACATATGGGCAGTTGTGCATTTATCCTGTTTATTTTACTACTCCTGTGCATCCTGCCTTGCCATCTGTCAGTAAGAATTTGGATGCTGAACCATTAAGTCTGCAACATAATAAATACCAGTAAACAGAAATCTAAAATGAAGATAAGCACAAAGTAATGTTTGAAAGCAGGAGCAGGTTTTCAGTTCAATAGTATGATTTATTTCCTGAGATGAGTCTTGGCCTAGAAAAGAAGGACCAGCAGGAAAAGATCCAGTTGAAGGGACAGATCTACGATCCCTTCTCTTACATTGGCTCCATATTGGCATAATTCCACTGCCTTCCTAGAAAGCAGTAAAATTTACGTAGGCAGAGAATCAGACTTAATCCTGTCCCTCAAGGAAGACATGCTTAAACACAAAATATTGCATGTATAAAACATAAGTTGCAAGCAAAATGCTTCCAACCCAGTTAGTGTTCATGCACCTTCTCTGAGCTGGGCAGCCCTATCGCCGTGTCCCAGTTTCTCCACATCTTCTTTTCCCTTTTATTATTAGCACAAAATAAAAGTGGGTGGGAAGGAAGCACAGTTATCCCTCACTGTCAGCAGCAGAAAGATAAAGTAACTGGCCCCAAATCAGACAGGAAATCTAGCAAAGCCCAGACCCACAAGCCCATCTATCCTCCTCCTCCTTCTCCATTTCCAGTTTGGGGATACAGAAATTACTGCTCAGCTCTTTGACAAACAAACCACACAGAGACCAAATAAATATCTGTGTGCTGAGAGGTATTAATAACAGACTTCAAATTACACTCAGTGCCTAAGTACTCCTACCTCCTCGAAAGAATGAAAGATGAGATGAAAGCACTAGCCTCCATTCTTTATATTATTTCTTTTTTTCCCTTCTGTTTCTGTAAAGATACACAAGGCGATGGAATGTAGCTATCAGATATACTCCCCTTCTTCCCCAGCTTTCTAAGGAGGTTCATGTGTTTTACACCTGACCATATGCTAACTGAAGCTGCAGTTTGGACAGCACAACCTGGGCAGAAGTAATGCAGTGTGACCCAGCAAATGGTACAGGATCCACTGGAGAAATAATTACTGTGTTGAAATCTTACACGAGAAAACAAAATACATTGTCATATTTGCCTGTTTTACTAGTTTACATGGGTGAGGGATAGTAGAGCTACCAGAAGGCAGGACAAGCCCTAACAAGGTGCAGCAGCTATGAGCTCCTGCTGGTATCTGAAAAGAGCAATAAAAGCCCACGGCAGAATCACAGAATCATAGAATTATAGAATGGTTTGGGTTGGAAAAATCAAGCTCCAAGCCCTCTGCCATGGGCAGGGATACCTTCCCCTAAAGCAGCTTGCTCAAAGCCCCATCCAACCTGGCCTTGAAGGTCAGTTAAAGGTAATGGCTGCTGGAAGAAGACAAAAACTACATTACATTGCAACGGTTCCCACAAACCCCAAAGGACAGATACAACCACAAATGCCACCTGTCAACCACCTACAAAACGCAGTCTAATTATATACAGAATAAAAAATTATCTACAGCACAGCACAGCCACAGGTACCTTATTTGTGTAACCAAACAACTCCTCAATTCTGCACAAAACATTCCTGAAACCTAGGTATGATTACTATTATCCACATTACATCTTGCAGCAGATGAAGGAGCTTTACAGCTGGATTACAGATGTGCTTTCACTGGTTTACAGCCTTCAGGGTGGCTCGCTAATGCACAGAAAGGCTTTGACTTCTAAGTTTTGCATTGACAGGCTGAGAGCCACGGAGGAAAACCCAAAACCTTCGTGTAGCCTGATAGCTCCCTACTGGCTATATAGTAGATTGAGTTCAAGAAAGCAAATTAATTCATTAAAGTGACATATATTCAGTCAATTAGCTTCAGATCCCTGTTTTATAGAGTGTCTCAGGAAGAATGGATGCTTTGTTACATCAATACAGTCATTTGAGACCCTCTGTTAAAAATGTTCAAAGAGGTGCATTCAAGAGATTCAAGCTTTCTTTTTTATTTTTTTTGTTTAAGAGAATAGATAATGCCTTAACCCACCTTCTGCTGACAGTTCTCCCAGCACATAATTTTCTCAGTATTTTAAAGTATGTTATATGATGGACATTATTTCAAAGAGACTGAACTCTGCATCCCTAAAGATTGCTCCAAATTCAGAAACTCTCCCTAGCAAATGGAACGCTTTTGAAAAAAATGAACTTAAAAAAAAAAAAAAGCTGTCAAAAAATCACTCCATCACTTGGCAAAACTGCAGTGCTTCAAACGCTGTTGCAAAAGCACCGTTGGAGCTCTAAGAATTGCTTTTAAAAACAATGAGTGCAGCACGGGCTCTATCTCAACAGCACGTGTTTTACCAAGGAAACGGAGATGGTATTAGCAGGATGTATGGAAAGAGAGAATGGAAACACGGGCTGAATCTCAGAAAAAGTCCTTCTCTAACATGTTAACATTTGTTTTGAAAGATTTATGGATGAAATTTCTCTCTTCTACAATGCATGGAAAAAAAATATGCCTGCATTGTGGTAGAAATAGGCTATGGCATACACAGGAAAAGTTTTTCATAGCAGAGACTCCCGTTTGCGTGCTCTCCACGTGAAGTCTCCTTCTTTCACGGTGTGCATATAGGCTCACATGCCTGGGAAGACTGAGGAGACCAACCATCTCTGAACGTGTCTGTGGATATAACCTCCAAGACAGCTCATGTCTGATATTAAAGTGATATAACATTTGCTCTTCGACAAAGAAAATTTTGACAATAGCAATTGAATATAAAGTCTGTGTTGTATTTAGTTGCTTACGAAACGTGGCGGTGCTAGGACTTCGTAGCTGTGCTTTGAGAATACTAAAGAATATTCATTTTTTCTGGATGAGCCATGAATTTGCAGTATTGATGGATGGCAGCCTTCCTTTATTTGCTTGCCTCAAACATTTGTATAAGCATTTTTATTTTGTTTTCAAGAGTATCCATGGAAGCAGCGCATGTGCGTGCTGCAGTTCCCGTGTTTGTGCGCATTCATCCAAGCTGGAAGGCTCACAAATAATTGTGCAAATGTGTGTTTGTGCAAGTTTTCAAGCCATAAATTATTTACTCAATTCTTCCTCCCAATTATAAATGTTCCAACCACCCAGTCAGGAAGGACACATGGTTCCAAGTGAATTAAATAACCAATTGCACCACTTGAAAAGTAAATGGCAAACAGGGAATACTAAAAGCAGTAGACACAATGGGTTCAAGGAGATTCATATGCTGAAGTGTTTCATAAAATACTCTTTGAATAAATTTAAATTACAAGTACTTTACTTGATTTCATATCTTGATATCACAGAGCTCTCTGTTGTGAGCTGTCCTATTAACTTCAGCACGATTGTTCATCAAGATAAGCAGTTTTGGTGGATAAAGTGGTGTTTTTAAATTCTCTCATTCTCTTTTTTTTTTTTTTTTTTTTTTTTTTTTTTTTTTTTTTTTTTTTTTTGTCTTCCTTTTTAATTTCTGTTGCATGACTTAGTACATTTCTTCTATGTGAATGCAATGGTCCTGAGCATATCTCAGCTCAGCAGATTCTCGCTGTTTATCAGAAGCCTGATAAACAGTCCTTGTTTGTTCTGGGCGGATGGGAAAAATGTGATTCAGTTTGATTTTTGAGGACAGTTACAAGCTGAGTGGCAGATCACCATCCATGGTACTTTTAGACGAATAAAGAGCAGATCCTGACCTGAAAAGACTACTGTAGCATGGCCTTTCAAAAGAAAGATGCTTTAACTCTGCTTAGGTGTACCTGGAACATTAGAGTACCTGGACTTGATGTCTAGCATAGATGTTGCACTGCTGAGTGGAATTTTTACTGTCAGTGGAGGAAAAAAAAATCCAGACAATGTTTTTCCAATTGTTATCTATTCTAAGTTGGTAAGATGAGCTGATATTTAGCCATTTCACTTATATCCAGTAATATATCAGCGGATGACATGCTATATACAGAAACAGACCTTGAAGAAAGCATGGACAAGATTGAGACCATCAACTTCCATGAAGTGAAAGAGGTGGCAGGAATCAAATTCTGGTGTTACCACGCAGGCCATGTTCTGGGAGCAGCCATGTTTATGATTGAAATAGCTGGTGTGAAGGTATTTCCTTTTTATTATAAAGTTGAAATCGGGACTGAATTCTAATGTACTCATTAATTATTTATTATTGCCTGTTAAGCCTCACCACTGTGGCTGCAGCTGTCAAATAGACTTGAACTCAAGTCAAGGTGGGAGGCCTTGACAAAGACCATCTATTTTCTTATTGATTAGAACTAGCAAGTGACACAGGTACTGAACCTGAGAAGTTGTTTGGATTTTATGGGAGTGAGTTACTTGGAACCAGTAAACTTCTAGCTTTCCTTGCTGGTCCACTCTGAGGTAGCTGGTAGCTGAGGCAGTCTTATGGAAGCTGCATTTTAGTAAAATCTATGGACATTGGTGTTTGGTTTTGTAATTCTGATTTACCGAGTCTGCCTGTCTTGAGTGCTTAAATGGCATTTGTCAAAGTATGCAAGTTATATTTTTCTCAAAACACTTATTCAAAAGTACCTAAAGAAGAAGGATTATCATTCATTTTAGGCACAGAGAGATTAAATAAGTCATCATATAATCACAGGTAGCACTGTGTCAAAACCAGATACTTAAAACTAATCTCATGAATCAGAATTCATTAGGATAATCACCACGCAAGGAAAGTTTCCCACAACCCTGAAGAGGGAAGAGAAGTGGTGGTCCAGAGGTTTGCTGTCTAGTAGGACTTTGTTCATGGTTTATAATGCTTGAGAGTTAAAAAAATTTAATGTCTAAAGGAAAGTACAGAAATAGAACTGGATTTAAAGTGACTACAATAAAATTTAGATAACTTGCTGCCTCTTTTTGTGGGTTTGTGGTTTGATTTTTTTTTTTTATTATTATTTTATTAGGCCATGATGGGTGAAGAGATTTCCTCTCTCCTGGTTTCAGCAGGGATGGAGTTAATTTTCTTACTAGTAGTCGGTACAGTGCTGTGTTTTGGATTTAGTGTTGAGA